>CAUYQG010054402.1:0-10188 GCA_963574415.1 Tarsius wallacei | reverse complement strand
CAGGAACAAGGCTGAATTTTAATTTATAACATTACTCCAATGTTCTCCATGCTGAGCTACCATAATGACTAGAATTTCCACAATCAGGGATTCAAGTTATGGAAGTATTTCCAAAATTCACATGACTTTTTTGATGTTTACAGCCTACAGATTTCCAGTAGTTCACCACTGCCTTCAGAGAGAAGGCAATCTTTAACCTCTGATCCCCATTTATCTAATTTATGATGATTCCAGCTTAATCTTCGCCCATTAGCCACAGCTCACTGCTAGAATTCACTGTTTTCATTTCAGTCAGCAGGCAGCAAGAAACCATTCATGACTTGAATAGGAAAATACACAATGCTGTGTTTTAGAGAAATTGCTTTCACAGTAAAATGTAGACTACATTTAAAAAAGGAAGAGGAGATTGGATGAAGGTTACTGCAACAGTCAAGAATAAAGAAAACAAGGCAACAGAAGTGGGAATGAAAAAGAGTAAAAGACAAAATACATTAAGGAGGCATATTAGACAGAAAGTTGTCTAACTTTTAAATGCACAATATTAGAGGGAGAACGAGTCAAAGGTAACTCTCGATTTGTGCCTGAGTGAAAATAGGAGAGCCAGAAAGATTTTTTTTATTATAAAGATGTGGGGCACAATTCAGGGTTAAGTATACAAACATTGATCATGCAGGTACCTTGTTGATGAGCTATGCCCCTCCTTCCCCAAGCAGTTTCCCTCAACTTCCGATCCTACTCCACCCCTGACAGTTTCCCATTACTGCCAAACGCTTTCTTATAGTATTATAATTGTTCAAGGTTCGCTTATGAGTGAAAACATATGGTACTTTGTACTTTGTTTCTGTGATAGATCACTGAGTATGATCAAATCCAAATCCATTCAAGTTCCTGCGAAGTCCATATGTTTGTCCTTCCTTATGGCTGCATAATATTCCATTGTGTATATATACCACATTTTTTTATCCAGTCCAGCTTCGATGGGCAGCATGATTGGTTCCACGTTTTTGCTATTGTGAATAGAGCTGCAACAAACATACGTGTGCAGATATCTTTTTGTAGAATGATTTGAGTTCCTCTGGATATATTCCCAAAAGGGGAATTGATGGGTCACATGGAAGGTCAATTTCTAGTTCCTTCAGAAGTTGCCACACTGTCTTCCAAAGAGGTTGCACTAGTTTGCATTGCCACCAGCAGCGTAGAAGCATTCCTTTTTCTTCACATCCTCATTAGCATCTGGTGTTGTTTGTTTTATTAATGATGACCATTCTTACTGGAGTTAGGTGGTATCTCAATGTGGTTTTGATTTGCATTTCTCTGCTGATGTGTGAGGCTGAGCACTTTTTCATGTGTCTGTTGGCTACCTGTATATCTTCTTCTGAGAAGTGTCTATCATGTCTTTTGCCACGTTTTAAGGGGGATGTTTGTTTTTTTCCTTTCAGTGCGATTGAGTTCCTAGTAGATCCTAGATGTTAGACCTTTGTCAGATACAGTGTTGGCAAATATTTTTTCCCATTCTGTGGTCTGTCTCCCTCCTCTCTTGATGGTTTCTTTTGCTTTGCAGAAGCTCGTTAGTTTGATGAGGTCCCACTTGGCTATCTTATTTCTTAAGATATTGGCCTTTAGGGTTCTGAATAGGAATTGGTTGCCAGTTCCAATTTCCATAAGGCTGTCTCCTGCATCAGAAAGATTATTAATTTGATTTTGTGTTGAATCTGTGGTGACCATTAGCCTCTGGATAGAAATAGCTAGTGTTTTCTGTGTGCATATACAGGATTCACTTGAGAGATTAGTGACTTGGAAGACACTAACAAGACACAAAAATCTTAGATCATTTCAGGGATAATGGAAAACAGGATGTATAGTTGGTGAGGATTTGATGGCTGTGAAGTGTGGACATTCCTGGGTACAGTTCTCTGCATTACAATTTAATGAACCTAGTATGTCAGTATGTCAGTATTTACTGTACCTACAAGCAGGTATAGCAGGTGACACTTTGCACATTCCAAAAGCCACACTCATCCAACAATCACTACAATATATGATCTGATTGTAATATAGATTCCAAAAATATTTATATTACCCCTTACTTTTGAGAATAAGCATATTTTCATAATCAGGTAAAACAACTAAAAAAACGATATGATAAAACCCTGCCTATGTCCTTTATAACAGGAAAGTTACACATATTTTCCATTTTCTGACCTCTATCATCTAGAATACTTGATTTTTTAGTTATCACTCTATCTTTCTACATGGTACAATAAGAAAGAGAAAAATATTCATGAGTAACGACACTTCTGAAAAAGATTTTGCATTATGTCAACCAAAGAATGAATAGAGATGTTTCCCTCACTTATTCTCTAACTCTCTCATAAAATTTGTTCAGAGACAATACATATGATCAAACCTCCTAGGACATCTTCCACAGGACCTCAAATTTAACTACTTCATTGTTAGCTCAACATGTAGCAATGTGTATACTGACTCCTCCTCCAATGGTCTACATTTTGCCTAAAGGCATAGCAATCTATGCAATGGTTGTTTCTAAAAAGTTTAGAGTCATTCAGTTTGTCCCAAAGAAATCTCATTCATACCCAGTCTAGTCCAACATAATACAAATTATAAACACTGCTGACAACCAAAGTAAAATTTATTATTCTGAACTCATTTTCATTGTATTTTCTTTCCCTATCTATTGCCTTACTAGACAAAAATTCTTTGAGGTGAGTGATTATGTTTTAATCATCTTTGTATCTTTTGTGATCCACTTTTTCTTGTTTTCTTTCATTATGGCTTAGAATGGCACCAATTCAACGATTTGCACTCAGTAAATACAAGTCATTATTATTGTTGTGTTGCTAAATCTTTGGGTTATTTTCTGCTAAATTTCATAATGCATTTAGCACAAAGGTAACTCAACACTTCCTCAGCTAGGAAAAGGCATCAGGTCTCATGAATAGAACCCCAAATCCCTAACCAAGCAGTACCATGATGCTGAAAAATATAGTTTGTAAAAGTTAAGTAGATAAATTACTCACCACTACATCAAACTTTAAAACATAATTTTATACTTTTTGAGCTATACTATTATACTATGCGGCATGCTGATTGATAAAACAAATTGCTGATTTTTGCATATCATTCTTTGAACTGCGGTGAGTCTGATGATCAGCATTGGCTACATATCCTAAAAGTAAATAAAAGAGAAACTCTATAGCTTTTTAACAACTGTACTGAAGAATAATCTAAGGACAATACATAATACTTAGTTAAATATACATATGTGGTGAATTTTGTAATATGAATACAATTGTGAAACCATCACTGCAATCAAGGTAACATTCCCATTACCCACTAGAAGATTTCTCATGCAACTTTGTAATCTATCCATTTCTAGATTCTTATACCCCAACCACACTGATCTGTACTTCTAACTCAAACTTGGTTTGCATTTTCTAGAATTTTATTTTCTTTTGGTTATGAACAAATTGTCACGCATACCTACAGTGGAATAATACAATAAAAAGGAACAATCTAATGATACAGTAAATTGGATGAATTCCAAAGATATTATGTTGAGTAAAAGAAGACATTTTCAAAAAGTTAAATACTGTATTGCATGTTCTAGTATATTCTCCAAAGGGAAAGTAACTATAGCAATGAAACTATATCAGTAGTAACCTGGGGTGATTAGTCGAAGGAAGGGGGGAGTGACTGCAACAAGATAGCATGAGGAGGGTTTTTGTAATGTTGGGACTATTCTATATGCAATTGTGGTGGTGGTTACACAAATCCGCAAATGTGTTTGTACATATAATAATTGTACCAAAAAATCCATTTTGCTTAGGGTAATTTCAAAACCAAAGTAAATGCCTTGGGATCTTTTTTTGAGAGGGTAAAAAAATACAGAGGCAAGATGAGGAGCAGAAGCTGTAAGAAATTCAGGGTTTGGGGCAACCCCCTGGGGTCCCCTCCCACTATGGGAACTTTTCTGTCTTCTCAATAAATCCTGCCTTCAAAAGAAAAGAAATTCAGGTCTTTGAACTCAGCTTGAAGAGTTGTCACCTATAAAACTGTGTAGCTCAAGCTGCCCAGAGAAACATAGAGAGTGTGACACTGTACAAAGTTCATACTCATGGCTCATTGATAAAATGAAAACTGAGAAGAATTGATTATGGTGAATAGGAAAGAGGAGCACTTCCAATAATATATGATAACTTGAGGTGTCAATTCTGTGCATTTCTAAAATTCACAAAACTGAGCAGAATGACTCATATTACTTGCTGAGAGTAGAAAGTAAATACAGATGTATCTTTCCAAGATGTGAATCAACATAGTTTTACAACTCACCTTTTAGTAGGATATTTCTACCAACTATGCTTCATGAAACATATACAGCTGGTCTCTGAACATTTGTCACAAATAGACTGGTAGTCCAGTGAGACTGAAAACGATGCTCTCCCTCTTCCATCCTTTCCTCCAATATCACTGAAATTTTTTTGACAACAGTAAGACCAGTCTGTGCCGCATGAAACATCAGCTTTGTAGAGGATCATTTTGCTTGAAACAACTGTTTAGAAACTGATAATTTAGTCTTACTGTCCTCATTTAGCTTAAGATGTAAAGCTATTGTGGCTATGATTTTACATGTTGCAATAAAGCCTTGTTGTGTTTTAAAAATTGTTTGGACTTTAACAATGAGACCAATGAATTTCAGAGTTGAATTAACTCAATTTCAATGACCCGAGGAGGAAGATGTCTCTTAGGCTAAGGCAATGCTATCTCTCCCCCGGTTTTTAAGCCTTGATGAGACTAAGCATATTGCATGCAGTATTCAGGGAGAAAAGATTTTGAACTTTATTTCCTTTATATTTAACTAATAAAAGAATGAAGATATTTAACATTTCTACTTTAAATTTCCTTTGAAATGTGATAGTGGGAGGAGAAACATACTGTTCAATTTTGAACAGTCACACTTGCAGCAATGTGTTTGTGGAAGATTTTTATATTTTTTGTGCTAATGAACTAATAAAATGAGTTCTGATAACAATACTAAATGCCATAGTATGAGGTAAGAAATGATAAAGAAAATGATATTTCAATAATGTTCATAGTGGCTCTGGAGTCAATGTACTTCTTTTCTGACCCATTTCAGAGTTTTCTAGAATAACTTTGCACATAAACATTATTTTACAATTTTTTAGGTATCTGTATTGGATATTTAATAGTAACCTACCGTCT
Source organism: Tarsius wallacei (assembly GCA_963574415.1). NCBI lineage: Eukaryota > Metazoa > Chordata > Mammalia > Primates > Tarsiidae > Tarsius > Tarsius wallacei. The sequence continues at coordinate 4,947 of CAUYQG010054402.1, read as the reverse complement.
ATTTAATTTTTTATAAAATGATAGCATAATGTTAAGTTCAAAACACCAAATCAGTTATCTGGGGTCAAATTCTTTTTTTTTTTTTTTGAGTTGAAGTCTCACTTCACCCAGGCTGGAGTGCAGTGGCACACTCACAGCCACCTGAGCATCAGCCCGCTGGGTTCAGATGATCCTTCCAAGTAACCAGAACTACAGACTTGCACTATCATGCCCAGCTAATTTTTTGATTTATTGTAGAGATGAGGTTTCACCAACTTGCCCGGGCTGCTCTCAAACCAATGGGCTAAGGCAATTCCCTCACCTTGGCCTCCCAAAGTGCTGGGATTATAGACTTGAGCCACCGTGCCTGGCCAGGGTCAAATTCTTGAGTCAATAAAGGATCTCACTGCTGGGAGGATGCTGCTGGAAAAAAAGCAACAAGGGCTGCATAGATGTTAATCAGCATCTCTCTGAGTCAGTCATTTGACAAATGAGAACAGAGGACTGGATTATCCATACGCATGTAAGCGAAAAGGCTATCACCAAACTCAGTCTTTCCTGAAATTTCTGTTTAGTATTTAGTGTTTCTTGCCAAAATATTCCATTATCACAGTCTCCTTTATATACCTTCTGGTCACCAGCATAATAAACTAACTGAATCATCTGCAGCCTTCTTTTCCTTCTTTGGAGAAGTTTAAATAAATGTAATTAGACATTTGTTTTTAGTCAGGCAATGAAAGAATTAGCCAAGATAGACTATCCTTTCACTCCAAGGGGAGGGGAACCACATGCTAATCTATATGTGGGATTGTGGAAAGACACTGAAGAAGAAGGAGAGATGAAAAATGGGGGGAAAGACAATTATTCTTGAAATATTTTTAGTTCCTGTTAAAAGGTCTATTTGAAATGATGTAATTTTTTTCTGGTAGAAAGGAAAATCTGCACCTGGCTAAATGGGAACATGCGATTTCCTCTCAGGAAGCAAAACAATATCAACACAGTGACTCCCGTGAGATGTTGGAGCGAGCTTCCCTGTCAGAGTTTGTGGCCAGATTAGACTGGCAAACTTGTATTGGACTCTAGAAGCTACAAAAAGGCAGAGGGAGCTGAGGTGCCTCTGAGGCCATCAGCCTTTGCTATGAAGTAGATCTTTAGCTTCAAGAGGTTCTTCACCAGCCAGGAGAGGAGTGAGGATGACAGCAGCATCTTCTCTAAACCTGGGTACCAGATCCAGAAAAGACACCTTGGGAAGATCCACAGAGCTGCCTGTGAGGGTGATGTGGGCAAAATGGCACTCATTCTTTTTCTCAAGGAATGTGGATTGAATGATCCCGATAAAAAGTGCAAGTAATAGGAACCACCAGCTGGGCTGGGGCTGGGGGAGGAGGAGGCGTTTCCAGGATCTAGGGCTTCTTCCCTGGCAGGCTACCAGCACCTGGGACATGGAGACCTTGGAGGTGTTATGGCAGCTTCCCTTGGTCAATCAAATAGGAGAGACAGAGAGCTGGGAGTAGTAAAGTTTAATTCTAATACCATTGATCAGAAAACAGACTGTGTATCCACCCAAAACCTGTTGGTTTAAGCAGAGTTTCCATCCAGTATTTATAATAATGCATGCAGTTTCTTATTTTTAATGATTGATAATGACTGTGTCATATGACCATTACTCTTTCCTTCTTATTTTTATTTTTTTTAATTTTAAAGATGTGGGGTACAATTCAGAGTTAGGTGTACAAACGTTAATTATGCAGGTACCTTTGTTGATGAGGTGTGCCCTTCCCTCCCCTCAACTGCCAATCCCACCCCCCGGCAGTTTCCCACTACAGCCAATCTCTTTCTTACAGTATTATAATTGTTCAAGATCCTCTTATGAGTGAGAACATAGACCATTACTGTTTCTTTCTCAGGGTTTGGACCCTAAACACACTGTTATTAACTGGTGCTCAGATTACAACAACCCCACCATTCTTCTAAGTTACAATTACCTTGAACAATTTGGGGCTGCATACTTTCTGGTTGCTTATTTTGAGAGTTTTTTGCTTATTTTGAGAGTTCTGGTTCTCAAGGCTTAATTAAACATTAAACATAAAATTAATATAAAGATGTGAAAGAAAGCAGTTGTCATTTAGAGACTAAGGGAACTGATACATTTCTGAATTTGTACATTTAGGGAATTTAAGCAGGTCCCATTTCTTATCTAGGTCTGGAAGAGGCTTTTCAGGGACGTGCAGTATTTGTGCGTGTCTCTCTTATCAGGGGGCTCAATGAAGATGGCTGAGTTCCCTTCAGTACCAGCAACTGTTACTAGACCCAAGGATAATAAAGGGGGGACAATGTTCACTTTGAAATTCAAATGGCTTCTACATTTAGCCCAACTCAGTTTAATACAAGTTTTTAAGTCTTTTCTAAATGTTTTAATATTAATAAAATTGTTTATCTCCGGCTTGTAACAGAGAGATTGAGGCCCAGGCATCTTTATGAGCAGAAAACAGACAAATAAACAGAATTCTAGCTGTTTTTCTGTCCTCTGCTAATTCCTCTACTAGAGCACTTAGTTGACAATTTAAGAATGATTGAACTTAAAAAAAATGAAGTATATACAGCATTTTATTTTTAATGTACACATTTGAAAACAATGCTACATACATAATAGAAAGGTGCATTATGAGAGTGAATTCCCAAAACATATCAACTTCTGGTTTAAAATTTGTTCAGATAAAATCCTGTATCAAATTTATATCAATGTGCACATGTGTATATGTTCTCTTCTGATGGATCTTAGAAAGAAACTTTAAAGAGAGAATATGGTGCCATATTCTTGAGTAATAAAACTCATTTTTCTCAAAATGTGAGCTCTTTCTGTGATTATCAGTTTTACTTTCAAATAAACCAACCAAATAAAATATTAAGGTTACTTATGCTGTCTTTTATTATTGTGATAACATTAAGAAAATTATTACAATGGAATGACCAAAGACTTGCCTTTCTATGTATAAAAATTTGATATTAATTTTTACAATTAATTGTTTACTAACCACTGAAAATATAGTCAAATGATTAGCATAGAACAGGAAATCCAGAAACTTTGAATTATATGCAAGAAATTAGAACTTTGATAATGGTGAGATTTCACATTAGTAGGAAAAGATGAATTATTTATAAATGAGATGACTGCTACCCATTTGAAAAAAACTAGCTAGAGTTTGATGTCACAAAATAAGTTCCCAATGGCATATACATTTAAAAATTTTAAGCCCTGGAGTCTGTCAAAAACCTCCTTGCACTGGTAAACAACTTTGATAAAGTCTTGGGTTACAAGAGCAATATGCAAAGGACAGTTGCATTTCTGTACACCAGCAACCAGCAGGCTGAGAAACAAATAGGAGACACAATCCCATTCACAATAGCCACAAAAAAAGAGAAATACCTTGGCATCCAGCTAATCATAGAAGAATAAGACCTTAACAGTGAGAATTAAAACACAGTGCTCAAAGAAATCAAGGATGATTTTAAAAAGGTAAAACATCCAATGCTCATGGATTGGAAGAGTCAATATTGTCAAGATGTCCATCCTACTCAAGGCAAGTCAGTGCAATAGCCATCAAATTTCCAACATCATTTTTCACAAACTTCAAAATGACATACAGAAATTCATATCAAAGCAAAAATGAGCATGAATGGTCAAAGCAATCTTCAACTAAAGGAGCAAAGCTGGGAGTCTTACACCTCCAGACTTTAAACTATATTACAAGTCTACAGTAGCCAATATGGCATGGTACTGGTACAGGAATAGGCAGATAGACTAATGTAATAGGGCAGAGATTCCAAAATAAAAAATGGTACCTCAACCTGCTTATCTTCCACAAAGGCATCAATACCAATCACTGGAGAAAGGAAACCATATTTAGCAAGTGGTGTTGTTGAGGAAACTAACTGGACACATGCAGAAGAATGAAATTGGACCCTTTCCTATCACAATATACAAAAATCAACTCACGGTAGATCAAGGACTTAAATGCAAAACCTCAAAGCATAAGAATCTTAGAAGAAAACATAGGGAACACCATTCCGGACATTGGAATAGGCCATGAATTCATGACTAAGTTCTCAAAAGCAAATGCAACAGGTGGGACCTTATCAACTGAAAAGCTTTTGCACACCAAAGTAAACCACCAGGAGAATACAGAGACAACCCATGGAATGGGAAAAAAAAAATCTGCAAGATATGCATCTGACAAAGGCTTAACATTCAGGATCTACAAGGAATTCAAAAGAACTGAAAGAAAATGAACAACCTCATTAAAAAGTACAAAGACCACGAAGGGACTTCTCAAAGGATGACAGACAAGCAGCCAACAGACATATGAAAAAATGCTCAGTCACACTAATCATCAGAGAAGCACAAATCAAAAGTACAGCGAGATACTGCCTAACGCTGTTGTGGATGGCTATCATTTAAAAAGTCAAAAAAAAAAAAAAAAAGCAGGTGCTGGTACAGTTGCAGAAAAAAAGAGGATGTTTCTACACTGTTGGTGGGAATGTAAACTAGTTCAGCCTCTACGGAAAACAGTTTGGCGGTTTCTCAAAGATCTAAAAATTCAACTTCCATATGATCCAGCAATTCCTCTGCTGGGAATATAGCCAGAGGACCATAAATCCCTCTACCAAAAAGACACCTGCACACACACATTTATTGCCACACTATTCACAATAGCAAAAACATGGAACCAACCCTACTGTCCATCAAAAGTGGACTGGATAAAGAAAACATGGTACATGTATACAATGGAACATTAAGTAGCCATAAAGAAGAACAAAATCACAGCCTCGCAGCAACTTGGATGTAATTGGAGGCCATCATACTAAGTGAACTACCACAGAAACAAAGAACTGAAGACCATATGTTCTCACTCATAGTTGGGCCCTGAATACTAGTCACATTAGCACAAGGATGGGATTGGCAGTCGT
>CAUYQG010054399.1:0-17827 GCA_963574415.1 Tarsius wallacei | reverse complement strand
GCAGTGGCCGCTCCCAGCCACCGCAGCCTCGACCTGCTGGACTCCGGCGATCCTTCCGCCTCAGCCTTCCAAGTAGCTGGAACTACAGGCGTGCGCTACCACGCCCGGCTAGTTTTTTGATTTATTGTAGAGATGAGGTCTTGCCAAGTTGCCCAGGTGGGTCTCGAACCTGCGGGCTCAGGCAATTCACTCACCTCAGCCTCCCAAGGCACGGGATTACAGGCTGAGCCACCAAGCCTGGCCTCCCTCTAGTTTCAATATGATTGTTCTTGCCACAGCCAGTACATTTTTGTTTTGCTTTGTTTTTCGGAAAATTGTCCTCAGTCTACTATTCTCTTGCTTCTGGTTGGAAAAAACTCTCAAATGGGTGCAACATACACTTTAGCATTCTCTCCTGTTGCCATTATGTGGAACTCTGCCTGAGAGGACACCCTTGTCTGGCATCTCTGTCCTTGTCGGTGCCTCCCGCTTGGGAGTGCTTCCTAATTCAATCATTTGCACACAAATCCTTGCCTTAGGGTCTGCTTAGTCCTTGCACTCTGCCTAAGATGTTTTCTCTCCATCCTTGTTGAGTGTGTTAATCAGTTTGGTTTGGATTTCTGAGAGCCAAACCCTACTTGGTTAGGGTAAAGAGATAAAGAATATGCTTTGTCTCCTGAATTGTGCTTCATAAAGTACTTAATAAAGATGGCTTCCAAAGTGGTTCCAGTTAAAGAAATAACTACTAAAAAGCCCTCTTTATTATTGTATGGATTTCCTATCACTGATGTATGTCTTCCTATGAATAATATGTCTTCCTATGAATAATAGTTTAAACTAGGTTTTTCAAGTCAGCATTTTGTAACATCTGTTACTGTTTCTAGGCGTTTTATAAACAACTGGGTGGGTAGAGACAGAACAAGGGAGAACTGTGGGTTTTTCTGCCAGTATCTTCTAGTTTTTAACCTCAGAAATTATTTTTTTAACTTTTTTTATTTTAAAGATGTGGGGTACAATTAAGAGTTAGGTATACAAATGTTCATTATGCAGGTACCCTTGTTGATGAGGTATGCCCCCCTCCCCTGGCAGATTCCCACTACTGCCAATCCCGCTTCCCCACCCTCCCGGCTGTTAAAAGTTATTTTTTAAGATATTATTTATAATTAAATTTCAATGGAATGTGAAATGAAACCTGGAATTTAAGTTGAGTACCTGAAAGAGCATTTCTGGAAAAGACTGCTTATGCCATTTGTGTATGTGTAGACAGAACCAAAATGTATAAGAAAATGAGGAAGGGTGGCATTAAACCTCAAGGTAACAGCCTGATGCTTTAATTCCCTCATGCCCAGCTGGTCACCCCAAAAGTACAGTTTGTTGTGATTTGATATCAGTTGTCAACTAACCCTGTTGCACGCACACACACGGTTTCTACCCTGATGTTTGGCATGAGCAACGCACAGTACATTGAAGCAAGGTTTTGAAGTATAGAGAATGGCATTTCCCACTTGCTTTCATGCTGTTATTTTCTCTGCAAGATGCATTCTGACTCCTTTTGTGAATCCTCAGATTTGATTCTATGAGCTGCTGAGAAATGCAGCCCCTTTATGCCTCCCACCAAAAAGAGTTTTTATATGATCTGTTGTATATGGAGAGCATGTGGGTGTGCGTGAATATATGGGTGATGAAATGGCTCAATTGACATTGTGCTTACAATACAAACTACAGTTCTTGCCAATTATATGACTGCTCTATTCAGAAATCATTCAATTAGGATAGAAATTAAACACTTCAATTTAACAAATATTTAATAAAATTTATATTTATAAACATATTTGCCCTGGGCATTAAACATGCAAAACAGAGTCATTCACTTGCTAATGGCCACTGCAGTACCATGCAGTTACAGATTTGAAGGCTTGCACCCCAATGACATTGCTTCAGGACCAAAGATAAAACCGTTTTTTAATTTGCATTGAACTAAGTATTATTTTCAGAAAATCAAAACCAAAAACTATGTTTAACTTTCTAGCTCAGAGTCTCTGGAGACCCTATCGGTCAGGTAGCATTCGTATGTTTTATTTAAAGAAAATAAAATAACTATTCAACAGAAAAGTTAAAATGCAACCGTATATCTCAGAAAATTATTTTCTTCTTCTGTCTACATATGTCAAAATGCTAAAGTCATAGTCATTTCTACATTTACTTTTTTGTCTTACTTCTCTTAAAATGACTTTTATATTATAAGCCACTTAACAATGCATATTTAAATAGGTTTAACTCAATAATCAAGATATCATCAATAATAATCATCACTGATCCATATGTAAACACCACAGAGTAGCTTTCCAAGTCCATGCCGGTTTTTGTAAGCTCTCATGCTGGTTCAGGGATTATATATGCCATTTTTATAAGGTGAGAAAGCAGAGCAGTATAAATTGTACAAAGCAAGTATTGAGCACTGCAAAGTTCACTGTTCCTTAGAGAAATGAACAGTACATTTACTGCTAAAAACAAACCTTTCACAAAATATTATTTGGGTATCAGCCTAGCAGAGGAGTCAGGATCATTGGAAAAGAAGAGGATGGTTTTAGCATTTGCCTTTTTTGAAGCTTACAGTCTGGGTGGCGAGATAAAATTAACATGAGGAAGCAGTTTGATATAATATGCAGAGGCTAAGGATTAGACTAAGGCAGTCAGTAATTGATTTGATTCCAGGTTGGCTCCTTTCTGGCTGTATGATCTTGTCACCCCCCCACACTGTATGCCTCAGTTTTCTTGTCTTGGAAATAGAAATGGTAGTATTTACCTAATAGTGTTATTACGGTTGTTTCTGGAAAGATTGATGGCAAAAGGTATGAATGCCATGCCTGGCAAATAACATATGCTCCTTACCTGTAGTTGTTTATTAATATTGCTGTTACAAATGAGATGATTCTTCTCTTCCTACCTCAGCATACTTACTGTATCGCATTTGTAATTTGTATGTTTGTGATATCCTTTCTGATGAATTGAGCCTCCTAAAGCTTTTAGAGCAGTCATGCCCAGATAGAGATTTATAAATGCATAAAAGGGTCTTCATAAATATTTGTTATTATTTTAATTGTCACAAGAACAAAATATGCTCCAAAACAAAGATTCTGATTTTTAAAATGACTGTTCTCAAACCATTTTAAAAAAAATTCTAGAGGCCAACATTATTAGTAGGAGTACTCATTATGAGTATTTACAGTAATATATTTATTGGGTAAATTAGACACCATATGGTGTGCTAGCTTAGAAGGCTTTCATTCTTTATTAACAGATATATGTGGCTCCGGGGTAATACGTTGCTAGATCCATATGCTATTCCAGAGACAAATTTAGTGTATGGTGACCTTGCTACAGAATCAAGTAGCATAAGAAAATGAATTGAAGTGGAAGAAATGCTTAGGTTAACCTAACAACTGTGATAATTGACCAATGTGGCAAGGGCAGTTCTGTTCCAAGAATAATTAACAATATGATCAGCACAGAATTAATGTTGTTATGGGTTATAGGTTTCAAAATTTTCGTTGTTAGCAAAATCACCTTTTAAGCAACCTCATAGGGTTTTGAACAAACAGCAATGCTTTTTTTTTTTTAGATAGAATTCCCATACTTGAGAAGCTAGCAAAGAGTAGCAAAGACAAATAGATATCTTTGAATAGGTTCTTGACCTTGTTTTTCATTTTCAGTTCCAAAAATTTTGAGGGAAGTAAACAGCTGTTCAAAGAAAAAGCTGAAAGGATATCCTTGGACTCATAGGAAATCTTGGAGGGACATCAGAGTGAATCATATGGATGGAGATGGAATATGAAAAGGGGATACAGAAATTTCAGCCAAAGCAAAGATTAAAATGACCTGTTAAATATTACTTGAGATGCATGCAATGTTCAAGGAAAACCATCCTCCCCCTTCTCCAAATCCAGGATGCATGTTTTACTAGCCCGTGTGCTATTAATCTATTTATAATTATTCTATCTCATTTTCTCTCTCATACTTCCCTCATTTCTTCTCAGAATATAGTCAGTGTCAGGGCTGGGGCCATAAAAGGCTTGTGGTCAAGGGCATTGCAATAAGGAAGGTGGAGAATCATAAATGCCCCACTAATTATTTTCTGTCAATTTAAGGATTCCCTGTGTAATGACTAAGAACAAGGAAAATGCCAATGCTAACAAAAATATCCAACACTTGCAGAGTACTATGATGATCTGAGCATTGTGTTGTTTGCTTAGATTATCCTGTCTAGTGTTCTTATCAGTTCTGTAAGCTGGACGCTGCAAACAGAGTCTTAGAAAAATGAAGTAAAGTTTGCTTTAATTTGGAGACATGAAACTAAGCTAGGATTTCTTAAGTAATATCCGTGAGAATTTTGTGAATATGATTTATCAGAAAGAGCTGCTTCCACCAGGGCTCATAAAAATAATGGTTCTGTTGAACTGTATACTAAATTTATCTCCTGGCTATTTTGGGCTTTTCTTGCCACTATAGCCTTGATTATTTAGAGAAAATGGGGTTTCTGAGGCATAGCAGGGACAGGATGTGGTTGGCAACTTGAGGAGATACTCAGCAAATATTATAGGTACCCAAAGGAATGTTCTGAAATGTACCCAACTTCAATGGAAAGAAAAAGATGCTATTGTCGGGTCTACCCAGAAACCCTGATTTTCTGATTTTTTTCTCTCCCCACCTTTTTTTTTGAAGGGGGGGTCCTGCTATTTTAGTGTCCTGTAAGCACAGACTTACCTTTTTTGCTGCTTTTTTTTTTTTTCTGGTAGATCATTGAGCAAGGATGCCCTAGACCTCCAGCTGTTTCATGTGCTCAGTGTCTGCCCTGAAAGGTCTGAACCTCTACATTGCACTTCCCAGTGAAGTTTAGTGTTTGTGGCAATCCTCCCGGTGGGGAAAGAAATGAGCAGGTGAGGCTAAAAGCAGCATCTGTGACTTGCTAGAATCAGCTGGCTTTGTGTGCATAATTTCCACTTCAAAGAGTTCACAGACAGCTTGGTGATAGTTTGTTCATTGCAGCCTGGGCTTGTCAACTAGTCAAAGTTATCTTGGGTACAACCACAGTAAATGATGCAAAAATAATTTACAATGTATGGTGTTAAAGCAGCAGAGACCCTCAGAGTTCATGTACTTCCTCATTGTACTGATGAGAAAATTACAAAATGCATGTATTTAGGTTTTTCATTGTACAGTGTTTAATGAACTATTATTTTATACAGAAGGATAAAGAGACACAAAATCATATGATGTTAGTAGATTGGAAAGGCTAACATTTTTTTCCTTTTTCTTTTTTTTTTTTTCTCTCCCTGTATCTCTAGCTCTTATATAGGTCTAGTCCATAGTAGCTCTAAACAAGTATTTATTAAAGAAATAGTAAATGCTTAATAAGTGTTGGTCAAACAGCTGATTGAATGGATTTAAAAAACTTCACAGAGGAGGTGATACCTTACTTGTGCTGTATCTTGTAGGCTGACAGGAAGTTGGTAAATGAGTAGCATCAAAGATAAACTAGGGAAATTAACCAATGTTATAGTCTAGACAGCAGCAAAAATTGAACTAAAATACTGGTCTGGTCTGAAAGTCTTTCTGTATGAACCAACAGACTCAGTTTCCAAAAAGAAAATGTTCTAAAGCGTTTGGAATTCTTTAGTAATTTCCTCATGATGTCCTGAATGAGAAATCTTCAGGGCAAGAAAAATCCTATGCTATTTATTATTCTTAAGACATCCCTAGCTATTTTCAGTTCTCAGCATCAACTACTTCCCATTATGAAGTAAACAACCAGATTAACTCCCCTCCACTCACCCTAATTCAGCCTGTCTGCTGCCCGCAAATTTCTTCCTTAGAATTTTTCCTGGTTGGCCTTGGAGAAGTGAAAAAGATTAACATAAATGGAAGTGGAGTATTTTATATAACAGTCATCTTGTTAACCCCATTATTCAACTGCCAGAGTGTGGTATAGAAGGAAGGGAACGGGAGGGGTGGGAGATGCAGTTGTTGGCACGGGGGCTTCAGGGCGGCCCCAGCTCCTTGAGATGAAGGGATGAAAACAAATCCTCTGTATTACTGAAGCAGGTGAATACCATGAAATAGTGGGACCTGAATCAATATATTGCATTTACAGCAGAGAAAAAGAAAGAAAAGGATTTTCAGAGTTTATTTATCCAGATCCTCTGAAAAATACCTGTGTGAACTTTTGGACTGAGAGCGTTGGTTCCACTGAATTTGACTCCTTCACTACTACACCTGTGTAGAATGTGCTGCCCCACCCCCCAAAAGTCATACACACACAGTCTTCTGAGACTTGTCTTCTGAGTGACCTGCTTTTGGATCTCTCCTGGGTGGAGAAAATATTGATGAAATAGTCTCTTACAGGATTCACAAACTAACAATAGTTGTACCATTGCGTTAGACTCACGGCGCTTCTCCGGTTGGATGAGTTTAATGTGATTTTGTGCACATGAATTAATTCCCCCAGTAACAGACAAAATAGAGGGAAGTCACTACCATCTTTCTCATTTAAAAACTGGACCAAGTAGAGATATATATGTGATGGGACTTGTGAACATAAGCATTGTTTTGTGTGTCTTGGGTTAAATAGAAATGAAAGTAGCACTAATGAATATACAGGATCTGAAAATTAGGTTCATGAACCATCCTAGAAAAAGTGCTATGTACCTTATTGCTAAATATCACTGCTGTCATCTTCAGAGTACGCCCCTTGGGAAGCTATGTACTGACTCCAGTGCCTAGTCCACCAGTCAGAACAATTTTGGAACTCTTTCTGGAATGGCTGTCAGAGCTGTCGTCATTATTTGTTGAGGTCTGACAATTAAGTTTGCGAATTTGCCACCATGTGCTTCTGTTGGCAGCACTGTACAAACAGCCATATTGGAACACCCTCCCTATTCACCTGATCTGGACCCCAGTGACTTTTTCTTTACCTGGAGAGAAAGGAAATATTGAAAGGAAGACATTTTGATGGCATTCAGAACATCAAGGGTAAGATGATGACAGCTCTGATGGTAATTCCAGAAGAAGAGTTCCAAAATTGCTTTGATGGGTATACAAGGCACTGGTGTCATTGCATAACTTCCCGAGGGGAGTACTTCAAAGGTGGCCATAATGATATTCAGCAACGAGGTATATAGCACTTTTCCTAGGATGAGTTCATGAACTTAATTATTGGACCTCGTATGACAGTGATAGTTAGAAGTGAACGCACTTTGGGAAATCACCAGGTCTTAATTTTTAAGGTAGAGTTTCTGAAAATATATTTGCTTGTCCCTAAAATATTATTAAGTACCTTCTCTGGGCTAGGTATTAATTAGATCCTTGAGGTATAGTTGTAAGACAGATACCTTTTCTTGTAGACTTGGATTCTAGTGGAAGAGGATGGAAGAGATGTGATCACTGCTATAGAGAAAATATTTCTTTTTATGAGGTAGAGAATGGCTACCAAGACTGGGGAAAGGGGATTTTTTATTGTAGGTTGTGTGGTAAAGGAAGGCTTCTCAGGAGGTTAGCCTTGACTTGAGACCTGATTGGTAAGAAGGAGCCAGCTCTGCAAATATCTGAGGAGGAGATAGTACAGAGGTCCCAAACCCACAATGGTGTTGAGCTGTAGGGAGAAGAAGAAATCCCATTGTCTGAAGTACAGTTAACAAAGTATGAGGCCAAGGAAAATAGGAGACGTTGGCAAGGGTCAGATCATGGCCTTTGGGGCCATTTTAAGGAGAACCATTTTATTTGAAGGCAATTGAAATCCATTTGAGAATTATAGGCAGAAGAGGGGTAGGGACTGATGGCCAATGTGTGGTGGGAAATAATCTAATCTATGCTCCTATTTTTAGAGACAGTCCTCCTTAAAGACCCATTTATTGTTTTCACAATATTAAATGAAAGTTTACTATGTGTCATGCAATGTTCTAGGTTATAGCAATGGACATGACAGGCTGCCACCTTTATTAAGCTTATATTCTACTGAGGGGAGACAAGCAAAAACTAACAAGGACCATGGAGAAAATACAAAGAGTTTATATGATGAAAAGTGATGGGGTGGGTTGTTGGAAATTTTGCTGGGTTGGAGACCACTAGGGCTCATTCAGTAACTAATTTCAGGTTTGGGATCTTTTACCGTTGTTATATCTCAAACTCTGCTGGCTAAGAAATTTTTTTCTTGTTTTGTCTACTTTTATTTCTGTCTATTGCTTTTTATTCAGTTATCCCATATGTAGTACACAGTCTTTTTCTGAAAGCCTTATCTCAAGAAAACATTTCATTTCTTTAAACAGTAATTTACTATTTTGCTTTCTTTTCTAGGGACTCTGATTTCCTGAACTTTTTCATATTTGTCCTAGTCATCTCTTTTATTATTTTTGTTGCTCTTCACATAAAAGTACAGAAACTTATCCTGGAAAAAATTAATTCAGATATATTTTAGGCAGAACATAGCAGAAGAATTATTCTATGATTCTTATAAGCTACCTACTAACCCTTCCTTCTCTCTTTCTCTTCATTTCTCCTCCATTCCTTTCTTCCTTCTTTCTTTATCTCACTTGTTAAGTATTTTCTCTCCTTTAAAATACACTGAAGATAGTTTCTTCATAATGAACTCTTGTGTCTATGTATTTCTTCTCCTGTTAAGCAGTAACACAGTTTTTCTTTTTTTAAAAAAGATCTTTTTAAAGATCCTTTTTAGAAAAATTTATTGTGGAAAAACACTTAATGTAAAATTTACTCTCTTAATGGATTTCTAAGTGTATAGTACAGAATTGTTAACTGAGACATTATGTTGTACTGCAGAGCTCTAGAACATTTTTGTCTTGCATTACTGAAATTTTATACCTGTTGTTTAGCAACTAAAATCCTTTTAAATATAGATTTCTTAAGCCATGTCTTCTCCTACCTGTGGATTGCAATACAGGTCGGTGTTATTGCTGTCTCAGGACTAAGCTCTCTTAAGAAAGTAAATCTTAGACATTGTGGAAAATTAATAGAGAGGAAATGGTTTTGCCAGTCTACCAAAATTCGAAAAGGACCTATTTTAGCCTGCTGCCTTTCCATCACGTCTTTTGGGGTTTTCATGATAAGAACAAAGAAGCTGTGGCTGGCTGCTGTTTCAATACTCAAATATTTTTAAATGAATTGTTTTATTAGTGGGATTTTCCTAGAAGACAGAGTATATACCAAAGATATCCTTGAGGATACAGCCCTCAAGGATGCTTCTGCCAAGTGTGTTAAAATATTTGTAGGAAAAATATGGCTTCATAGAATGTTCATGTTTCCCAAATGGCTACTGATTTTCTTAAGAAAAAAGTGGTGGCAACTTGCCAATAAAGAAAAATGACGTTTTTTTATATGAAGAGAAATAAAATGACTAATTTAGATGAACATGTTTGTTCTTCCAGAGTATCTTCCAATATTTCTATTTTTAGATATTATTTCTTTGTTTATATATATATATGAAATTTCCCTTTGCAATCTTCTAGAAAGCACCTGCAGACATCCCTGAACAGTTACCATTCAACCTCTGTCAGAACACATCTGATGATGAAATTTTTACTATATATTTGGAGGCTCCATTTTGTCATTGGACAGCTCTAGGAAATATTTCATGCCTTTTGAGCTCTGATCTTGAACCCAGTAATTTTCCCCATTGGCCCAGAATCTACCTTTTGAAGCACATAATCCTTCTTCTACCTGACATCTTTTAGGTATTTGGAGATGGCCACTTGGGCTTCCAAGGGCTTCTGGCTAAATACCCTGTGCTCGTTTATCTGTTCCTCATACAACAGCCTTTTTCCATGCTGGTTACCCTCCTTTCAAGTGTGACTTTCAGTGTCCTTCTTAAAATGTTATGAATGGAGCTACTTAAAAAGCTGTGCAGTCAGCTCAGAAAAGGGTCAGACAAGGACCGCCTTCCTATGAGACCTATGTAATATGGTCTCTCTTTGCTTCTGTAATCATTTTTATTCCTACTTTCTCCTTTGTGCCCTCACTCCAGCCATGCCAGTTTCCTTGCTGCTCCCCTAGCAAGCCAGGCACACTTCAGTTTTCTATCCTTTGTCCTTGTTCCCTCAGAAGGCATATAGTGTTCTCCCAGATTGCTGTCACCTCTGAGGGGTCTGCCAGGCCCAACCCATTTAAAACAGCCCCTCCCACACAGCTACCCCTTATCATGCTTTGGTAGTCCTGAAAGCCTCCAAACGTTATATTATAAATGTATTTGTTTATTGTCTGCCATTATTTTTAGAGTATGATGTCTATTAAGTTAAGGATTTTGTTTTGTTCACTAATGTCTCTTCACTACCCAGAAAGGGACTACTAGCATATAGTAGGACCTTAATAAGTATTTGTGACTATATCAGCTAATTTACTATCCACAAGCAGTTTATCTTTAGATAAAGGATGCAGAATGAGACTTTTTGCTACATATTTAATAGTGTGTATAGCCATATACCAAAGAATTCTCTGCTCACAGTGAACCCAAACAGCATTTGAGCTTTCAGCTAAGAAAGAGCAGCCTGTGTGTGTGTGTGTGTGTGTGTGTGTGTGTTTATATGTGTATATATGTGTATACCCATATCTATGTATGTATATATACATACACATCTACATACATATATATTCATACACACATACATATACATGGATGTACATATATGTATGCATTGTGTGTACATCTCTGACCAAATAGATAGACTGGTGATTTGGAGACCTGCCTCCAAGCCCTCTAGATTGTAGGAGCCAGACATGACCAAAGTGCATCAAGGGGAGGAGAACGATTGCGCTAGCAGGACTGCTCCCTGCACATGAATTTCCAAGGATACAGTTGTTCTTGAACAATCACAGCCAGTATATCAAAATAAGCGCTTTATTGAGTAGGGTAAAAGGAGTTGCTGGCAAGACTGTAAATTCTCTCTCAGAACAAATGATAACGGAGCCCAGGAGCCCTTTTGTTCTGGGGGGAGGGGCATAAATTCCCTGAAAGTGTCTGTCGCAGGGAATTGCTCTGCATTCATCATGACCGCCTCCTGCATCATTCATGAATGTCATAAGAGTCTAAAGAATTGGCACTTCATAGTGAAGATGATTAAATAGCCATTATACTTGTCTTTTCTGCTGCGCAGAGCTTTTAAAGGAATTTCATCTAGGCTGTGGCATACCCCTTCTAATCCCTTCTGGCTTTTTGCATCCCAAGGTCTCCCACACCAGAGGAAGGTGCGTTGTGTGTCTCAGCCTTAGGCTGGTTAGGACAGATCTAGTGGAACGAGCACTTCATTTTGCTTATTCCCCTATGATGGAGACCTTAAGATTTGAAAAAGGAAATAGTCACAAGGCTGAAAGCTTTTCCAAGGGGTATGGAAATTGTTGTTTTGGCTTAGATTCTGCAGTGATTGAGCTGTAACTTTGTCAGATATTTTCACTTCTCTTTGCCTTCCCTTCCTTGTGGACTAAGAATAATGAATCAAAACAGAACTCCTTTAGATGTGATTTGTTACTTTCTTTATTCAAATACATGGCTACAAATCACTTTGTACCCAAGAAAGCATCTACATGTAAATACTGATGTAACAAAGTATAAGAGATGGAAAACTACTTCTGTCCTCTTTCCTGCACCCATTTATTGTCAAATATCCATCTTCTCCCTCCTTCTCTCTCCCTCTGTCTCTCTCAAGCACATACATATACCCACACGTACCCCCCCCACACACATTAAAAGTTATTCTTACTACCCAGGCAGTATCCTTAAGTGACAGAGTATAAATAAATGAATTGAAATTGATTAACTCATCATGTATCTGTAGAATCTAAAACAGTTGACTCATAGAAGTAGAGAGGTGAATTGTGGTTATCAGAGACTTCAGGATGGAGGGCATGGAATGGAGAAATTGTAGTCACAGTTAGTTAGGAGGAACATGTTTTTGAGATCTATTGCACAGCATGGTGACTATAGTTAATATTTCAAATTTGCAAAGAGTAAATTTTAAAATTTCTCACTACAAAAAAAGAATAGATATTCTATGTGATGTGATGATATGTTAATTAGCTCATTTCTTTCTACATTGTATCCATATACCATTCACTATACCCCACAATTACATGAAATTATAGTTTATCAATTAAAAATTAAGAATAAATTAAAAAATAAAATATAACTTATCAATAAACAAATTTTTCTTAAGCACCTACTTTAGAGGCAACAGAAAGAATAAAGAAGGGACACCAAACTATAGTTAGGAGAGAGGAGTTCTAATTTGGTTCTGCCAGTCATCATCAATGACATTGGACAAATTCTGTCTCCTCTCAAGGACCTCAGTATTTGCGTCTGTAAGTGAAGACACAAATAGTGGCTCAAGGATTCTCCTGTCACTCTTATGACACACAGTTTTATGTGTCTAGCCAGTGACTCAGCCACCATGGGGAACAGAGGGAAGCCCATGGCATTGCTGCCACCTGTGAGGAACTCATAATCTCATCATGTCGGCAATCCCTAACCCCTACTGGGAAAAAAACTCCAGCATCACATGGGTGCTGGGTCTGTAGTGGCATCTTTGGCTGTGAGAGATAGATAATGTTTAAAATACGGGTGTGATCTATGGCTGTGATTTCCTCATAGTAAGCACAATATGTCTTTGTGCCACTGTTGTTTGTGAGCTTCTCAGAAAAGTTTGACTTGAAGACGAACATTCTCTTTATAGCAAAACTTTGAACACATGCTAAGGGATCAAGTTAAGTGGGTAGATTATGGAAACTGGCCCATTACTAGTTGTGGCCAGTAAAAAGAAAAAACACTTTAGAGAATATGTGTTCACTTCTTACTGAAGAAGTCTTTTCAGTCATGCCTCTAGGTCACCAAGGTTTCAATACAGGTGACCCTTTGAGCTTTACTTTGTCCCCTGGAAAGAACCTCTTCACTCCTCATTATCCAGGCTTGCTCTAGAAGTGACTGCTTGTCTTGGCCCTTTGCATTCTGCTGCCCTGGTCATGTGAGTGATTCGTTCTTGCTGCTGGTTTAAGAGAGATTAAAAGGAGCAAAGATGTTCTCTAAGTTTCTTGACCTGCACCATGGCAGCCAGAGTCAGAGGAAATGGGGACAATGGGAAAGGGAATAAATCCTTGAGAGTGATGTGTATGTGATCTCTGGGAAGCAGACCCAGTGTTCATGTGGAGGCTTCAAATACTAGGTCATTGCTTTGGAGACTCTTCTAGCACCCTGTAAAACTTGCCACCTATGAGGCACAATGGGAAGCAAAAGCTGAGCCTGAGAGATAAGGACAGACAGGATATATAACTGAATAAAGAACTTTCCATTTCCTTTTCTTAGTAGATGGACGAGAATCACATCATTAAAAAAAAAAAAAGCCACATCAGAAAGCAGCTTCCAATCTAACTGTACATGGGCTATGTTGAAATCTTTTCACATGATTGGTTTAATCAGAAGGCCTAATCTAACAGGGAGAAGCACTGTATTAATTTAAATATGGCAGGTGCTATCTAAGTTTGTTGCAAGAGCTAAAGACCAATTATCTTGTATTTTTCCATAACATTGCATTTTCTAAAAAGAGACTGGTGTGTCTGAATATATCCATCATAACAAATCTTCAAGCTTTGATGGAAGTGACTGCTGTTTATTTGCAGCATGTCATATCTGTACTGTTGAATCAATGCTAAAGTTATCATAGTAGAACTAAGACGAGGGCCTGGAAAATGAGTTTGTGTTAGACTTGCAGCATGGCTTTGTGAATAAAAGCATGAGGCCAGATCCAGGTATAGAAGGTGCCTCGTTCTCGTTCTAGGACCTAATGGGCTGGAGGGCAATTTTTAAATGTAGGAACTATACAGTCACCTGTCTAGGGTGAAGAATTAATAATAAAATTGCTATTTTCTGGGGGAATAGGCACACTTTCAAAGGAGGAAGAGGTGCTAAGGGGAGACAGAGAGGTTGAGATAGAAGATGTTTGAAATATATGTAATTAGGCAGGAGAGATGAGAATCACTAAATATTAGCAAAGGGCAGTTTTCTTGTTAAAAGAAAAAGGAAGAAAAACAGAAGCAGTAAGCTGAGACTTTGAAGAAGATAAAATATTTAGAAAATTAGGAGCTTACACCTTTATATGAAATCAGCTTTAAAAAGTAAAGTGTAAACTAATTACCACTATATTACATAATAATGCAATGATGTGCTTGTCTATTAATAAGAGGTGAGGAATAGAGATTTGTTGAATGAATAATGAAAAATGGCTTTGACAATCAGGAATTTGGATCTCTTTTGATCTCTTATGTGGCTCCTGACTATAGACTATCTTTGCTTTAGGAAGAGCAAAATCACTTGACCTAATGTTCCTGGAGATTTGTTTTATTCAAAAGAATAAAAATGTTGTATATATTAGGTCAAGCAAATTATAATATCAAATTGCCTCTCCCCTCCCCCAACCTATATCCACAGACAAAACAGACAATCTAGGAGCTCAACAGGAGAGGAATGCTGAGTTAAAGCCCATCATCTCATGGAATATTATATAGCCACTTTCATTGACAAACATAAGATGATAACATACACAGAGGTTCAAATGCAGTAATAAAAAATAACAATTCAAGATTATGTATGCATAATAATTAAAAACATTTGCAGACTATGTTTTTCTACAGATGAAGACTAGAGAGAAAGGCATATAGCTACAGGTTCAATGGAAGTTATTTGGTCAAATCAATTTATATAATCTTTCAGGTCTTTCAGATACTAAATAATACATATTTGGAAAGTAACTGAGCAGAATTGGAGTGCATTCTGGGATGACACAGTGATACAGTCTCACTTGGGGCTTAAAATCATGATCCTTCATAGTCATAGAGTTCTAATCCAACCCTGGAACCACTATCCTACAGAAACACAAAAGTCAATAAGCCCAAAGTTAAACTTATCACTTTCAGACCACAACCTGTGTTTCCTTTTCTACCTGTAGTTTTATTTGCCCAAATTTGAAAAATCTAAATCAACTTCAGCTCTTCTTTTTTTTTCTTCTTCTTCTTCCCTGGATATAAAGTGGATCACCGAGTCCTTTCATTCTTCATGAAGTACTATGTCTGTAGTATCCACTTCTTGCTTTTATTTCTCACCCTCACCAACACAATTTCAACTCTCATCTCTCTGTCTGGCCTGTTGGCGTGATCTTCCTCTAGATCCACTTAAACACACCTTATCCTCCCCCCATCTTCCACACTGTGGCCAAAGTTATTTTTCTCAAATAGTAAGTTTTCCCACTAATAAATATAATCATTTGCCAACTTTTTTTTTTTTTTTTTGACAAGATCTCACTCTGTCACTCAGGCTGCAGTGCAGTGGCATAATCCCAACTTACTCCAGCCTCAACCTCTGGGTTCAGGCAATCCTCCCACCTCAGCCTCCCAAGTAGCTGGCACTACAGGCACACACCACCATGCCTAGCTAATTTTTGCTTTTTTGTATGTGTGGGTGTTTGGAGACATGGTCTCTCTATGTTGCCTAGGCTGGTCTTGAACACCTGGGCTCAAATGATCCTCCCACCTGGCTTCCCAAAGTACTGGTATTACAGGCATGAGCCACTACACTTAGCCTATTTTCCAACTTTTTAAAAACTAAAATCATTCTTTACAAAATTTGATGTGGGTCTCTAATATATTAATTAAATTAGAATTAGCTATGTGTTCCAGAAAGTTAAAAAAAATTTTGGTGGAAATTTCAGGTATCACATTTGAAGTATTTCTGTGACTAGAGCAAAAACACTGTAAGGAAAGTATTTGGCTTGTCAATTAAGGTAGTCGCTTGTCAATTTCATCCAAATATCCTGAGATGACATTACTACTCTTACAATGCTCACTATTCCATTTTCCAGAACTGTCTTGTCTTAGTTCTTTAGTCTCCACACTCCCCACAAGAAATTATGCTTTTTTCCCCAATATGTTGTGTTCCCTAAACACACTGTGTTCCTTCCTTTGTTGCTCATGGCCTCCAAGTAGAATGTTCTTTACTGCCTTAAAACCAGGCAAGCCTCCTTCACTCTTAAGACTTAGTATGAGTCTTTATTGTATCTTGCAACTCTCACCAATCGATGAATTCCCATTTTACTTTGGACATATCTCTACTAACACTTATCACATTGTATTATACATGCCGAATGCTTCCTGGTACATAGAAGATACTCAACAAGTGTGCATTTTCTTTTTGTTTTGTTTTGTTTTTTACATTTACACACAATTGCATTCAGTTTTTACTGATTTGAATGCTCTATTTTTTTCCAAGAATAGATTATTTTGCCTGTAGTCACTGTTTTAGTAAATTTTAAAATCTACTGAAGGAAGTCTTTCTTCCTTATTCTTTCTTATAAATTTTCTTGGCAAATCTTACACATTTATTTTTCTGTGAACTTTAAAAATTTAGATTATGTTTAGGGATGCCTTAAATATTAATATAGTTATTGATATATGCATATTTTTTCTATCCATATTTCCCCATCATATATCTCTTCACATATATGAATATGTTTTATGTTCTTCAAAATAATAGTTTTCTTTATAGAGTTTTCTTGTTGAATTTTTTCAAAATGTTTTATAGATTTTTTTTTTTTGAGTTGGAGTCTCACTCTGTCGCCCAGACTGGAGTGCAGTGGCCGCTTCCGGCCACCGCAGCCTCAACCTACTGGGCTCCAGCGATCCTTCCACCTCAGCCTGCCAAGTAGCTGGAACTACAGGCGCACGCTACCATACCCAGCTAATTTTTTGATTTATTGTAGGGATGAGGTCTCGCCAAATTGCCCAGGTGGGTCTCGAACCCGTGAGCTCAGGCAATCCACTCACCTCGGCCTCCCAAAGCGCGGGATTACAGGCTGAGCCACCGAGCCCGGCTAGATTTTTGTTATTGTGGTTGAGATTTTCCCTTTCATTTCAACCTGGTAACTACTATTATGAAAACCAATTATTGATTTTTTTATTGTGGTAAAATATACATAGCAGAGAATATCATTTTGACTTATTTAAGTGTACATTTCAGTGGCATTGAGTACATTTATGCTATTGTGCAACCATCACCACCATCTAATCCTCAGACTATTTTCATCATCCCAAACTAAAACTCTCCCCATTAGGCAATAATTCCTCATTCTTCTCTTTCCCCCCAGTCCCTAAACCACTGTTCTACCTTTTGTCTCAATGAATTTGATCATTCTAGGTACCTCACATAAGTAGACTCATACCATAGTTATCCTTTTGTGTCTGGCCTATTTTACTTAGCATAATGTATTCAAGGTTCATCCATGTTGTGGCATGTATCAAAATTTCATTTTTTCTTAAAGCTGAATAATATTCCATTGTATGTTCCTGATTTAAGACAGTTTGACTTACAGTTCTTAAGATTTACAATGGTGCAAAAGCAAAACATATTTAGTAGAAGTTGTACTTTGAGTCATTCTTTGTCAATTTATTTAATAGCCACTTACTGTGCCCCTATGTATTCCAGGCACTGCAATAGTCACCAGGAGCTCTATTGTAACCAAGACTCTTCCAGTTGTGAAATAAACAAAATTTGAACTATTTTAGACTAAATGAGTTAGTCATTGACAATTTTAAATAAGAAAGATAAAGTCCAGCTTCACAGTAAAACTAAGTTTGAAAAATAATAAGTGTGTCTGTGTCCAACTCTTTTTTGTTTTTTTTTTTTTTGAGTTGGAGTCTCACTCTGTCGCCCAGACTGGAGTGCAGTGGCCGCTCCCGGCCACCGCAGCCTCGACCTGCTGGGCTCCGGCGATCCTTCCGCCTCAGCCTTCCAAGTAGCTGGAACTAC
>CAUYQG010054396.1:0-20875 GCA_963574415.1 Tarsius wallacei | reverse complement strand
ATTACAAAGTGGCCAAAAGATGTGAATAGACTCTTCTCAAAACAAGGCATATGAGCAGCCAACAGATACATGAAAAAATGCTCAGCCTCACGAATCATCAAAAAAATGCAAATTAAAACCACACTGAGATACCACCTAACTCCAGTCAGGATGACCATCATCAATAACTCAAAAAACAACAGATGCTGGAGAGTATGTGGGGAAAGGGGAACACTTCTACACTGTTGGTGGGAGTGTAACCTACTGCATCTCTGTGGAAAACAGTGTGGCAATTCCTAAAAGATCTAAAAATCGACCTTCAATCTGACCCCACAATCCACCTATTGAAAATATACCTGGAGGAACTCAAATCACTCTATGAAACAGATATCTGCACACTCATGTTTATTGCAGCAATATTCACTATAGCAAAAACATGGAACCAACTGTGCTGCCCACCGAAGGAGGACTGGATAAAAAAAGGTGATACATATACACGATGGAATATTACATAGCCATAAAGAAGGACACAATTATGAACTCCACAGAAACTTGAATGGACTTAGAATCTATAATACTGAGTGATCTATCACAGAAACAAATGACTGAATGCCACATGTTCTCACTCATAAGTGGACCTTGAACAATTATCATAATACTATAAGAAAGGGATTGGCAGTAGTGGGAAACCACCAGGGAAGGAGGAACGGGATTGCCATGCGGTGATGGGGTGGGTTGGGGGATACACATTATCAACAAGGGTACCTGCGTAATGAACTTTTGTATACCTAATCCTGAATTGCACCCCACATCTTTAAAATAAAAAATTTTTTTAAAAGATTGATATCAGCTCCTTCTTGTATGTTTTGTAGAATTCTGCTGGAAAGCCATCTGGCGCAGGGCTTTTTTTTTTTTGTAGGTAGTTTTCTTATGACATAATCAATTTTCTGGGTTGTTATTGGTCTATTTTGTGTCTCAAGGTATTCTTGTTTAACCTTGGGAGGCTGTGTGATGTCGAAAGTCTGCCATTTCATTTAGATTTTCAAGTTTGTTTACATACAGTTGTGCGTAGTAATCTGATAAACTTTTGTAGTTCTTCGGAGTCAGTTGTGATTTGATCTTTTGCATTTCTGATTGTGTTCATTTAGGCTTTCTCTCTCCTTTTCTTTGTCATTCTGGCTACTGACTTACTTTATTGTAAGAATACAATACATTATAACATAAAAACTATATGTTAATCAACTGTTTATCTTATGGGTAAGGCTTCTTCTGGTCAACAGTAGGTTATTAGTTGGTAAATCTGGGGGAGTTAAAAGTTACATATGAATTTTTTACTGTGAGTGGATACTCCTAATATTTTCATGAGTCCCAAATTTATAGGATATAGCTCAGAAGTTTCAAGTAAGTGACTGGGTTGTTGGTTTCAAATGTTGTGGGCTTAAGGATTGTGGTTATTATTCTATCAGTACTTAAATCCTGGCACATTCACTTACTATGTGGGTAACCTTGGATAAGGTGTTTTGACCCCGTTTGCCTCAGTATGTCCTCTGTAAAATTGCAATACAAATTCTGATTGTCTAGGAATAAATCAATTAATGTAATTCACTTTGACCAGTGCCTAGCATGTAGTAAATTTCAATAACCCTACATATTATTATTCTCTCCTACTCAAAAATGTTTATGGCTTTAATTTAATTAAGATGTGAGGCAAAAGTACAGCTCACATAGTCTAGAATTTTCCAACAGGTGAATAAAATACAGTAATGCAACAACAATGCTCACAAGGTCACTGCTATCTTGCAGTGATTTTCCAACAAGAGTAATCAGCCACTTGACATCTTCATGCCTGTAGTTTCTGGTCATCTTTTTTTCTCCATATTTCACCATCTATTTTTGTTAGCACATCCTTACAGTTTCCCTCAGAAAGAAAATTCTAATTAGAATTTCCCAGGAACTTTCTCTTTTCAGGTTCTCATTTCTTTCTTCACTACCATTTAAAAAATGTACATGAAATGCTGTTCTTAGGTTAAGACAGATAAATACTGAGAAATCGCCACTGGATTCACTGTTACAGATGCCACTGGTGGTATTGATAAAAGTAGTTGGAGCCGGGCTCAGTGGGTCAGCCTGTAATCCCAGCACTTTGGGAGGCTGAGGTGAGTGGATTGCCTGAGCTCGCGGGTTCGAGACCCGCCTGGGCAACTTGGTGAGACCTCATCTCTACAATAAAATCCAAAAATTAGCCAGGCATGGTAGCACGTGCCTGTAGTTCCAGCTACTTGGAAGGCTGAGGCAGAAGGATCGCCGGAGCCCAGCAGGTCGAGGCTGCGGTGGCTGGGAGCGGCCACTGCACTCCAGTCTGGGTGATAGAGTGAGACTCCAACTCAAAAAAAAAAAAAAAAAGTAGTTAGAGTAAAATGATAGTGATAAAAATAGAATTTATTTGAAAGTAAGAACAAGAGGGATAATTTTGGAAACAGTAAGTGTAGGCACTTTTTCAAGTATTAACGGAATAATAAATGTGTACAACAGTGACCCATATATGTGTACAATTGATTGATTACTACATAGCCAGTGATCTTCTGTATATCTGTCATATGGTGAACACTTGGTATGGAAGTTTGCAGTTGTTGTTAATCTCTTTAAAATTCCAGAAAAAGAAAGCTTTCTTTGGTCACATCTTCTTTCAAAGCCTTTATATTTAATGTGAAAAAGCAAAATACCTAGCCTCTGCTTCAGGCTCATTCTAGTCTCAATGTGTAAGCTAGTATTTGAAAAAAGACCCATGATTCAATTTGAGGGCTTGATGGGGCGAAAGTGCATTGGGGGTGGGAGGGTGTTGGAGGCTGGTCCTTGTCACCTGGGTCAGGATCTCATACAGAAATTTAATCCCTCACCTAGTTTGCTCAATCTGAAAATTTGAATTCTTCTCTTAGTTTTTATTTCAAGTACTGTTGACTGCTCTCTTCAAACCTCTACCTTCAAATTTGCTGGTAGATTTTCTCTGGGGGAGGAAGAATTGTGTTGACCTTATAGAAGTGAATTTTATACCCTCCATTTAGACCTAAAGTATATGTGGCCCATAACCCACTAGCATCCATGCTGACAACCTATATACATTGTTGCAGGGTTGAATGCAATTCGATTGGAAATAACCTCAACAGTGAACTCCAAATATCATACTATAAAATAGAAACAGAAAGAAGAAAATGAAAACACTCTCTCCTTCTTTTACACACACACACGCGCGCACACACACACACACACACACACACACACACACCATCATAAAAACCATGCTGATAGTCCCAGAATTTGTACTGTCTGATTTTTAATTTGGCTCTGTTTTTGAAGCAAACAAGCATCTACCATAAATACTGTGAACTTTATGGTGGGATTTTTCTCCCCTGTATCACAAGTCACAAGTGCCTCTAAGCAGCCAGTCTTTATGCATAAACTGCAGTGTGTGAGAGCTTCAAGCTCATTTGAAATGGAAGTGGTGTTTGGTGAGATGGGAAGAAGGGATGCATTTTAAACTAATAAATAATCATCATTCATGCCTACTTGAAAATAGCTTTCTTGTTGAATAATATTTCAATATATAATATCTTGAAATGAGACTGCCATTACTAATTTAAGTGTAGCTTGCCATATAAATCCTGCAAATATGTACATACATGAGGCCTAAATTATTCTCTGGGGCTGCCTCTTTCTGCTTAAATTACCTTAAGAAGAAACCCATTTAGGTGATATTAGGGCCAGTTAAGCAGAAGGATAATGACAATAGCAGAGCACAAAGCCTTTCCGCTTGGTGAGGTCTCCCTATGCCAAGCTAGTAAACACATGCTTCTGGCCATATTCCACATTTAGAGGTCAGTTTTCTTAGTGACTGGTGAAGACCCAGAATTAAGACGAAGTCAGTTTCATCCCAACTGAGACCCACACCACGTAAGAGGCTCCTCAGCTAATCTACTGTGTCACTGTATCTGAATTTCAATCAGGAGGAACAAATCTCTGAAATCCTTGTGTATGCCAGTGGTATTATGTTGACCTTTGAATTACAAATAGATACTGAGAAAGAAATCCCAGGAGCAGACAATATCCATTAAATAACAATTATGAAAAGCTGTTTGCCTTTTGGAATGGCTTTTCCTGTAATGAGGATACGACCAAGTTGGGAGGCTGGGGCGTGGTGGGACTCATGTTGTAGAGTTTCCGATGCTGAATTATTCATTTCTCAAATGGCAAGAAATCCTCAAAGCTGGGCCAGGAAGAGAAAGCCAAAGAGGCCCAGGGGCCTTTCTTAAGGCCGGAGTTAAAATCTGGCTTCTTTTTTTCATGAGAATATAAAACATTTCAGTATGATTCAGTGTGATTTTTGATATGTCTAAGTCACCTAAGTAAATTCAGTTAAGTGTCACAAAAGGTTTGGTGTTCAAATTTTTTTATTTTTTCTCAACACATATTATTTACTTTTGGATCTGACCAGAAAATATTATGTGCATTGCATAGTTGAACTATATGGAATGGCTGGGTTGCAGCCATATTTCACCTTTAAAACCAATTATAGGGTTTTCCCTAATAGCTTCCATCCTTAAAATGCAGTAGACCATGTTGTCTATGACTTCAGCCTTTGGAGTTAAATGGTCCTCAGTTGAATATGAACTTGGTCTCCAATAAGTTATGTAGCAAATCATTTCATATTTTTTATTGTCTTCCTCATCTATCAAATAGCAATGATAATGTCTAACCCACAGGGATAAGGAGAGGATAGAGTGATAGAATATGTTTAATGCTTACTTACCCAACCAAGCATTGGGCACATAGCAAGCCCTGTATAAGCGGCTTTATATTTATTATTCAGTTTTTGCTGCAGCAACAACCCTTAAATCCCAGTGGCTTACCAAAACAAACATTTAGTTTATTGTTCATATTTTACGATGGCTATGAGAACTGTGATTTTGCCAGGTTCAACACGGATCAGTTTGGCTCCATGTGACTCTGCGAATGAGCAGCCATTCTCTAGGGCATGCTGCTGGCACAATGGAGAGCAGAAACTTGAGGAGGGGGCACGGCCCGAGATGGCTCAGGTGTCTGCTCAGTACCAGTATATTGTCACTTCCACTTACCCACCATTTATCAAAAAGTCACATGGTCAAGTTCACTGTCATTGAAACGGGAAAGTATGTTCAGGAACGATAATCCAACCTACATACTAATAATTTACTATTATTAATTAATAACTATTGAGTCATAAAATATCAATTTGCTTTCACTTTTTGTGTTAATTGGGAATTAAAGAGACATTGTACTTTGATCAATTTCAATGTCTACAGTTTTCACTCTGTAATTATTTTTTTTTCCTCACAAATACTTTTATGTATTCTTGGACTTTTATTCATGTGATGTATTGCAATATAGTCATTACCCTTTTTTGATGCATAAATTGTACTAAATTTGTCCAGATAAGGTTATTCTAAGTTGGCTTTTATGCCCTTTCCTTTCATATGTCCGCATTCTTATTTGAGCACTTTTTTTACTCTAGCACAAGTTGTTTTCTGCATTTCCCTTTTTCCATATATCTATGGAGTAATACGATATTTTGATACATGCATACAATATGCAATGATTAGGACATTCGTCACCTCAAACATTTGTTATTTCTTTGTGTTGGGAACATTCCAATTCTCCTCTTCTAACTATTTTGAAATATGCAATATATTATTTTTAACTATAGTCACCCCTATCAAACACCAGAACTTACTCCTTCTAACTAACTGCATGTTCATACCCATTAACCAATGTCTCTTTATCACCCCTACCCCACCTCTTCCCTTCCCAGTCTTCTCGTAGCTGTTATTCTACCCTGTACCTTCATGAGATCAACTGTGTTTGTCTTATTCCACTTAGCATAATGATCTCCAGTTTCAGCCACATTGCTGCACATGTCAGGATTTCATTCATTTTTATTCCATTATGCATATATGCCACATTTTCTTTATTCATTCACTCATTGATGGACATTTAGGTTGATTCCACTTCTAGGTTGTTGTGAAGAGTGTTGCAATAAACATGAGGGTGCAGGTTTCCTTTTGATATACTGATAATCTTTTTGCTTAGATAAATACCCAGTAGTGGTATTGCCAAATTGTATGGTAGTTCTATTTTGAGTTTCTTGAAAAACCTTTATACTGTTTTCCATAATATCTCTACTTATGTACATTTCTTTCACTAGTGCATAAGAGTTCCCTTTTCTCGGCATTCTCCACAGCATTTGTTAATTTTTGTCTTTGTATTAATAACCATTCTAACTGGGATAAGATTATGTCATTGTGGTTTTGCTTTGCATTTCCTTGATTATACATGATGCTGAATATTTTTTTTTATATGTCTTTTGGCCATTTCTATGCCTTCTTTTGAGAAACACCTATTTAGTTCTTTTGCCCACTTTTTTTTTTTTAAACAAAATGACAGTATGTTTACCAGGCTAGACTCAAATTCCTGGGCTCAAGTGATTCTCCCACCTCAAACTCCCAAGTAGCTAGCACTCACAGGTATGTGCCTCCACAACTTTGCTCACTTTTTAATGGGATTATTTTGTTACTGTTGTTTGATTGTTTGAGTTCCTTGTATATTCTGGATATTAGTCCCTTGTAGAATGAATAACTTGCAAATATTTTATTTCATTTAATAGGCTGTTTCCTTTGCTGTACATAAGCTTTTCAGCTTAATGTAGACCCATTTGGTTTTTTTGTCTTTGTTGCCTGTGCTTTTGAGGTTTCAGCCATAAAATCATTGCCTAGGGTAATGTTCTAAAGTGTTTTCTATGTTTTCTTCTAATAGTTTTATAGTTTCAGGTCTTATGTTTGTTGTTAATTCATTTTGAGTTGATTTTATTTATGTTATAATTTTCACTCTATAAGTATTGACCAGTGGTAGTTGTTTGGTATTTGTAATTGTACTCATAGCAATAATTATTATAACATTTTAATGTTCCCCATAGCAGAGTGGTAAAGACATTTAAAAATAAATACACTCTTTTTATATGTACTATTTTTAAAAAGTATATAAAGATGGAAAAGGGGAGATTCATAGATTATCTTTCCTTAGTCAGTGGGAACTCTTATTCTAAGAGGAAAATGGAATTACAAACAGAACAGTGGATCGTATTATTGAACTATCTCACCTCCATTCCTGGTATCTTGTCATCTCACCAGTCATAATTTCCTTGAATAATTATAACAGTTCATATTGATTAAGCATTTACAATGTGACAGACACTGCACTAAGCACTTTACAAGGCATTCCCCCCTTATTTGAAAAACACTTTATGAGATATCTGATACATAATCTCCAATAAACAGATCAGAAAGTTGACATTTGGAGGGGCTAAGTGACTTGCTCAAAGTCATGTAGCTAGAAAAGGATTGGCTAAAGCAGTTGACTCCAAAGCCTTCATGCTGTCCATACACTATATTACCTCCTGTGGAAACGAGGACTAATCCTGATAGCCAAAATGCATTGACTGCTTAGTTTGAGTGAAGCCTTATTTCCATGCACTAGCTAATTTAATCCTCAAAACAGGCTTAGAAAATGGATGTGATCACTATCCTCATTTAACACATCCTGAGAGGTTAGAAGACCAGGTCAAGTTTGCACATTTAGGTAAGTGGTGGAAACTACCTTTGAAGCAAGGCTTTCTGGGGTCAGAGTTTGCACTCTTAAGCTCTATACATCCTTGCATTTATCTAATAAAGATATAAAAAAGAAAAACTCAACCTCAAAATGCCCATACTCAGCCTACATCCTAAAACCCACATGCACATCCTCCAGGTTTACCATTATTTCAAATCTATCTCACATGCAAAGACTTTAAAGATGAGTTTCTGTCCAACTTTTTTTCTCCCTTTGCCTCCCAAGTTATTCCACTCCTGTCACCATAACAACCCACAACCTGCAATACACAGTCAGAATCGTTATCAAGAGAGGCAGAAGGGAGAAGCTTTTGATGTATCTCTTCAGGGGTCCTCTATGACATCTTTATCTCCTCCTAGTGAACTTTGGGCATCCTGTGATCTACGAAGCTGCCAATTAGGCTGTAAACGGCACAGCTGCCTCTGTGCCCTCCTGGCTCATGGAAACCCAGTAGGACTTCTCTCATCCATATGCGTACTATTCCAGCACCCAGCATCCCAAATCAGAACAGGAGGAACATCTAAGTTACAAAAAAAAAAGTTATATTGCATAAATAGGGATAAAAAGTTGAATGCATCTATCTGTCCCTTATCACAAAAGGATTACAAATTGCTTCAGGCAAAAGGGGACAGAGCCTGCTTCTCAAGGTCTAACCTATGGCCTCAGTGCTTAATATGTGATTGATAGACAAGTCACCTCACTTCTCTGGATCTCACTTTCTTTAACTGGAATTAGGGGTGATCATAAATCTTGCTCATTAAAGTATTGAGGGCCGGGCACGTTGGCTCACACCTGTAATCCTAGCTCTTTGGGAGTCTGAGCAGGGAGGCTCGCTTGAGGACAGGAGTTTGAAATCAACATAGTGAGACCCCTTCCATCTCTTAAAAAAAGGAGTGTTACATGAGAAGATCGAATAAAACAATATAAGGTAAACCTATATATAAAATATGTGCATTGTGCTCAAGGAAGGAATGATGACCTAGCTGGGCATAGGATATAATAATACACAAGCTATACTGAATGCCCCATATGTCCCATAGACACAGTGGCTTAAAATACATCCCACATTGTTTAATGTCACACACTCATGTTTATCTCAATGTCCATAATACTCAGCAATGCCAGATTTGGAAGTTTCATTTTTTATATTGATACCAAGTGTGTATCAAACCTGGTTCTTCAACAAAACACACAAGAATATTGTCACTCTCTGTGATCATGACTAGGTTTTTCCAGAGATTTCTAAATCTCTACTTTCTCTCATGCTGCTCAACTGAAAGGACTCTCCTATTTTGGTAATAATTTAGCTTAGGTTCTTTTTTTTCCTTCAACATATTTCTTCATAATAACTTAAATACTGATGGTGCAAAAATATGACTGCACCAACACTTTAGTTTGGGTAAATTATAAAATTTTCCTTATGACAAGGGTTAATTCTCAGGGGCTTTACTTCAAACTGTTTAGTAGCACCTCGGTCCAAATTATTTTTCAGTCAATACTTATAATGCTTCAGGTATGTGATATCAGACATTTCACAAACCCTATCGTCACCAAATCTTGGAAGCACATATTTCAATAATGCAAACTTTTACATGCCTGAGCCAGACATGTGAAAGAGAAAGTATTGCATGCTCTGAGAGAGCCATCTAGAGAACTCTACATACCAGGTTGTCCCAGGTGACCACAGCACTGTATTTGCTGCATTGAAAAATGCACAGAAAGGTTCATAATGTCTCCTGTACCCAGAATATCTCATTTTCCTATATACATTTTTTTCTGTTAGAATGTAAAACCCCTATTCATTACGTCTACATACTCAGTCACAAAGAGTGAAATGCTTAAAGGAGATGTCAAACGCATCAACCAAAATATTGCCCCAGGTTTTTTGCCTTTGGAAACTTTAGCACACTGATCTGAGCAGACCCTTTAATGAGACACAAGGGGAACTGACTGACAATATTTTTTCCAAGCTGACCTCGCCTGGCCAGTGTGTTTTGGAATCAGAGTAACATACTCACTCATCCATATATTTTCTAGTACTTCACAAATGAGCTAGTGCTAGATGCTAGATGTTGGTTATTTTATTGGTGAGAATGGACTAGTGCTGGATGCTAGATGTTGGTTACTTTATTTATTTGTGAGAACCCAAAGGTAATTAAAATGATCACAAAAGGAAAAGAATACAAGTTTGTCATCCTGACCCGGGCACAATTGCATTCACACCATGAGGCCTTTAAGACAGATGTTAGAACACACAGTTATCACTATTAGAAGCAAATCATTACCAGTACAACTTAAAAAATAGAGTTCGAGATCAAGGTTTTAAAAAAACAAGCAGCAAAGGATTCAAGTATATTCTTATTTTGTTGCCACTGCCATTCTAATATGCTTTCTTGAATAAGAGGGTGAAGAACAGAGTAAGAGGTATTTGACTGGAAATCTGATAAACATCATTTGGACTTTCCTATTAAGCACTTTGCCTCTCTTTTCCGTATCCATTCATTGATTTGCCAAATGCGTGAAGAACCCTACTATGTGTCTGGTGCTCTTCTAAATACTGAGGTTATAGCAGTGAATAAGACAGGCAAAGTCCTATAGAGTTTATTTTTCTGTTGGAAGACATAGAAAACATACAAGTAATTGAAATATCTATATATAATCAAGCAATTCACCAAATAGCATATATATATAATATATATGTGTATATATATTATATATATATATATTTCATATGAAGATAACTGACTTGTAGAAAGTAAATCAGGTAAGAGGTAAAGAATGACTTGGGGTTGATGAACCATTTTGAATGGAACAGTTTGGGAGGTTCTCCAAGGAGATGACATTTCAACAGAGACTGATATAGTAAGAGAACAAGCCATCTGAGAACAGAGGGAAAGAGGTTTCCAGGTAGGGGGAATGCAAATAGAAAAGGCTAGAGGTGGGAGCATGTTTGACCTTCTAAAAACCAAGAATGCCAGCATGACTGTAGCAGAAACAGGAGGAAACATCTAGAATATGAGGGTGAAAGATAAGCAGGCAGATTAAAGCTTTGATTTTATTCTGACTAAGACTGGGAAGTCATTGGAGGATTTTGAGTGAGATAAACAAGATTCCTGTGTCCCACCATGAAGTCTTTTAGTGCTGGCATCACAAGGAGGGGCATCACATTTTTGAATGAACTCTTGCACTTGTGCCCTAAAGGAGGTGAGAGTTGGGGAACCACTGCTTTAGGAAACCCCATTGGACATATTCAAAATTTACAAGTGGACATGATAGAGAAATATGTTGATTCTTTGGCCTTATTTTATATTTGCTAGGTTGTACTTACAATCTACTTATAGTTCAAGAGAATCAAGCAATTCACCAAATAGCATTATATTTGTATGCCCACAATTGCAGAATCTAATGAAAATGTGATCTCTAAAAAAGAAATAGACATGGCATAAATATCAATATGCTTATTAACCAGTTATTATGGGCAGGGTGCACACATGAGTGAAAATATAATTTAAACTTTGGTTTTCTGACCTTTTCTAATGCCTTGAAATCTAGAGATAATTCAACCAATTGTACATTACTCTGCTCTTGTCCAGTTTCCCCTCCATGAAACTAAGGCTTGATTTAGTTTCCAAAGAACCTAATTTCTCCAAGATTGCTCTGGAATGCCGCTAATGACACCCTCTGCTTACACTTCCACTTGGAGCCAGCAGCAGCATGCACCACCAGATTATTATGATGCTGAATGAAATAGAAGCATTCATCAGAGCTAAGTAAAAATAAACAGCTGAAATTGCCTGTCAGTCTCAGGGGGGACATGAAGGGTTGGTTAAAGATATCTTCCTTTTTAATAAGAAATTTTATTACTTTGGCATGTTGTGTTGGGCGTGTTGTATTCCCATTCCCAGAGTAAGCCAGCTGCCACTTTACCTTTGTTGTTATCTGAGCCTGTAGCTCTGGTGATACGAGTTGTCCTTATGCACAGGAATGATAATAGATGCTTAATGAACATTTGAAGGTGGTGGGGCTGAAACCAAGCATCAAAGCAGAATTTTGAATCAGTTGTTGTTCCTTCTCTGTCTTTTTCAATCTCTCTCTAAGCTCTCCTGCTATCACACTCATGCTCTGTTGAAGGACTGAGAGCGCTAACTCCATATATTTTTTTCTCTCTCTCAAATTTAGTACATGAAGGAGTGAAATGCGAATTAAAAAGGCATAAGGTAATTATGTTCTCAAAGACTGACATGCCTAGGAAAACAAGATCAACTGACCTTAAAGAAAGAAAATGGGAAGTAGGCACACATATCTCATTTTATTGAGCTTCACTTACTTGCACTTCACAAATATTGAGTTTTTCACAAATTCAAAAGTTTCAGCAACCCTGCTTTGAACAAGTCTCAGCACCATCTTTCAAACACAATGTGCTCATTTCATTTCTTTGTGTCACATCTTGGTAATTCTCACAATATTTCATACTTTTTCATTATTGTTATATTTGTTATGGTGATCTGTGACCAATTATTTTTCATGTTACCATTGAAATAGTTTGGGGATGTCCATATGAGATGGCAAGCTTAACCAATAAATGTAGTGTGTGTTCTGACCTCTTTGCCACCTGGTCAGTCATTTCTCTATCTCTCTCCTTCTCCTCGGGTCTCCCTATTCCCTGAAAACAAAAATGTTAAAATTAGGCCAATGAAAACCCCTTTCATGGGCTCTAAGTGTTCAAAGAAAAGAAAGAGTACACATCTCTCATGTTACATAAAAAGCTAGAAATGAAATGTTTATGAGGAAGGCATGTTGAAAGCCAAGATAAGCTGAGAGGTAGGTCTCTTGTACGAAACAGTTAACCATGTTGTGAATGCAAAGGAAAAGGTCTTGAAGGAAATTAAAAGTGCTCTCCAATGAACACAAAAATGGTAGAAAGAGAAACAGCCTTATTGCTAATATGAAGAAAGTATTTTGGTTGTCCAGGTAGAAAATCAAACTAGCCACAACAGTTAAGCCAAGCTTAATCCATAGCAAGGCCCTCAACATTGATGATGGACCCTTCAACTAGCAAAATTTTACAACTTGTTGAACACTAAGACGATCATTAGCATTTTCTAGCAATATGAGGGGGACCTCCAAAAAACTGGAATTTATTTATAAAAAATTGTATATTTGTTTGTACTTGTTTAAACGTCAGTCACCTTCAAAGTACTCTCTGTTTGATGCAACATACCCATCGAGACACTTTTTCTACTGCTCAAAACAGTTTTTGAACTCATCGGTTTTTATGCCTTTTAGTGTTTCTGCCGTTTTTTGTTTCACCTCTTCCACATAGGCAAAGCGTTTCCCTTTGAGGACTTTTTTCATTGGGGAAACAAAAAAAAAAGTCACTCAGGGCAAGATTGGGTGAATAAGGAAGGTGGGGCACTGGAATCATGCCACTTTGGTCAAAAACTGCTGAACACTCAACATGGTGTGAGCAGGTGCAGTGTCATGGTGGAAGAACCAGTCACCTGTTTGCCACAACTTGGGGTATTTCTTCTGCAAATCATCTCTCAAGACAATGCTAGTCGGTATAGATGCCAGTGGTTTCCTAGAACAATCACCTAGCAGGGGAAACCTGTACTACAATGGACCCTCTCTCCAAAAGGTAATTCCAGTTTTGGGGGTTCCCTCTTCATAAAGTAGTTTTAATTAATATATATTTATTTTTAAAGAATTAATGTTATTGCATACTTAGACTATGGTATAGTGTAAACACAACTTTTATATGCACTGGAAAAACAAAAAAAAGTATGACTTACTTTAGTGCAATATTCACGTTATTGCAGTGGTCTGAAACTGAACCCACACTATCTCTAAGGTATGCATATATTGGTTAATTATGTCTGATCATGGTTCCAACCTGTAACATAATCATTCTTTTGAATATTAGATAAAAGTGCAATAGTTCTTCCCAATTTTCATTATGATTCTATGAAATACATTGAAAGGGAAATAATGAGAGAAAAAAACACACATTTGTTAAATTAAGATAAGTAAGAAAAGTTTTGGTTGAGGGAAATGATAGTTTAAAAAGGAGTGAAAAGCCAATTGCTAAATGGTAACACAACCGAGAATGCAATCCTTAGCCAATCTATCAACATCCAAAAGATGCATCAACCTTCTTTAACTTGAAAAAGCCTCGACTTTCTTTGCATGTTTCAAGTATATTTCTTTCCCATGTTTTTGTTCCAGCATACCCAACATATTGCAGGGGCAGGAGAATGGGGGTCTAAGGAAAATTATAAACTGTACCTTGAACGGCAAGGGATATCAGAGGAGCTGGCCAATTCTGAAAGCTGAAAATTAGAAAAACACATTTCCAAAAGGAATTATGGATAAGTGGCATTTATTACAAGCACACAATTCCCTTTAGCACTTCTGGAAAGAGCCAAAGCATAAAGGAGGAACACTGGCATTGAATGCTGCTAGAACTTCAAAAAGAAATTGGTTTTGCTTTATGTGATTCTTGTTCATCTGCTAATATAAAACAACCCATCTTCTGTTAACAAGTCCTTTGTTTGGAAGTCCCGGTAATTATTCTAATACATACATATAGTGTATCAGATTGGCAATAAAATAATCTCCCGCAAAGGCTGGCCCATAGTGACAAGTCCCATTCTCGATGCTGCCAGTCGGTATGTATTCAGAAACTGTGTGTGAGGATTGTGAGCCAGAGGCAAGCCCACTCACTGCAGCTCTTGCCAACTTTTGATTCATTTCCAGCTATTCAGTGTTGGAGCAGATCATTGGAACTCACCAATGAGTTCTGCTCTTGTGCCAAGAGCCAAAAGAGCAAGGGTTTGGGAGTGCAATTAATTCATCCATGGCTCTCCCCAGGGCCTCACAAATTCTTGTCAGTCACTTCAACCCTGACTTGAAGACAAAACTTCCCTCCTTTATTCTGGAAATTTCTATAAAAATTGTAATCCATGCTCTTCCGCTCTCTCTTTTTCATCCATCATCACCAGTAGGAAATCATCAAATCCATTGGGGAAGAGGTTAATTCTGAGTGGTCAGTGACCCATTACTTTCCTCATCATAGAAGTATAACATAACCTCTGTGTAAAGCCACCCTGCGCCTCACCAAGCCTCTCAATGAAAAGACCTCAGGTGTGCATATCACTAGAAAAACTGAGCCTTCAGATGGAGGAAGCTCACTCTTACAGACAAGACTATCAGGAATTCATAACACAACCTGGATGCTCACTGCTTGTGCCAATGTTCTGAACTAATCTTGAGAAATTAATGAAAGTTACTGTTTATGCCCTTACTTATTCCAAACCCACGAAGGAAAAACAGTGGAAGAATCTGGTTCTAGGAAGCATCTGAAGAGCTTAAGTAATGAAGAACTACTTGTTTTTTTGTGTGTAAACCTGTATTAGCAAACTGATTCTTAAAAGCTCTATTGCTGTGTTTTTATAATCATAGGTTTTGAAAATTATTTTTAAAAGAACAATTTTAAACAAGAACATCTCGACCTGAAAGTCAATTTTACTTCTACTTTGATTCTTTAGATTTTGATCATATACTTAAGTACTTATTGTATTAAAGTAACATTAGCTGCTGCAACAAACAAATCTCAAAATGTTTAATGGCTCAAATGCAGTCTTTGATTATTTCATCAAGTTCAAAGTAGGTAATTCTGATTGACATCTGCCTCTCTTCCAAATGCAAATTTTTAAGAAGTAGGTTCCTTCCATTGTGAAGTTCCCAATGTTACATACAAGGTGCTGGATTATGAGTGGGAAGATTTTACAGTGTTAGTGATGAAAGCAGAGCTCATCACTTCAAGACTATTGTGTTCTCTAGAACTCAATCATAGGGCCACACCTAAATAAGGGTAAAGGAGGGAAATATAGATTTGTTGTATGTCCTGAGAGAAAAAGAAATGAAGAGAAGCAAGAGGAAAAGTAGGAGCAGGAAGGAAGGAAGGAAGGAAGGAGGGAAGGAAGGGGGAGAGGAAGGAGGGAGGGAGGGACTGGCTATTTGTCTCTTGGAGTGCTCAAAATTTTAAACTTAATTTAGTTCAAATCAAATAAAATCTAAGAAAATATTACCATAGAACAGGTTCTCTATCTGAGAATATGAACATCACTGAAATCAACTACGCAGGCAACTTGGCTGACTATATGAAGGAAGGAAGCATTACATGAACAAGACAGAGATACCAATAAATTGACCCTGCAAGAAAAAGAATGTAGCAATAAGCTTTCTAACTGCAGACAAAAGTGACTCCATCTTGGATGCTAATGCCTATCCTCATTTGCCTTTCAGGTTCCATTACAGCCCAAGATACATTTGTTTAGAAGGGCATGTGAATCAGATCAAAGTTGTGCTTCCACCAGGAATACATACATGCAGTTATATGTCTCTTTTTCACACCCCACAGGAAGTGACACTCTGTTGGCAAGCTATCAGGATACTTCATACATCACTGGCTCCCTATAAATAGAGTTAATTATCAGGTCATGAGAAATAGCTTTTGAAAGAAGCTTCAACTAATCTCTTGAAGAACTGTTGAGACAGATGTAAGACATCATGCTGACTGTGAACATGCTGTCGTTCTGCTGTGTTTAAGCCATGCCGAATGCCCTCAAGACCAGGAAGGTTGGGAGGATTGAGATCTGTATCTTAATCAAGTAGTAGGAAAAAGGATCTGAAGAGATTTCTTAATGAGAAAAGACAAGGACTCCCTATATATGGTTCAGGATATTAAAATACATTTGCTTTTATTGGTCATGTCCAACAGTAAAAGCAAATCATTTTTGTAAAACCTTTAAAAATCTTTAGACCATGGATAGACATGATTACGAGTATTTTATGTTGTTAACTTTTGATCCACTGAAGAAATACGAGGCTAAACCCTATGTTGGCAAGGATCCTGTGTGGTCCTTCTATTGTTACCTGTCTTCATTGCCAAAAAAATTGCCCAACCCAAAGGAGGTATTCAGCGTGTGAATTAATTAATGCTGAGCCCTACAAAAACTTAATGAGGGCTATGGGATGGTTGCTTGAATAAATGGTTTAAAAGACAATGGGTCAATATGGACGATACCCCCTTAATATTGGTATTTGAATGATACAGAATAACTACATCTGTACTTGACAGGACAAGAGAGGGTTAAATGAGTTACGTTTTAAAATCATTTTCAATGGGAACAAATACCATCATCATTATCATAAAACTACTAATCTAAGCATGACTGCAATAGCAGAAGAATGATTCTGAATTTGTCTAGTTTTTATAGGGTCTTTTTATTAAGAAAAAAAAGCTTTCTAACTGTGAAGACAAGTGACTTCTTGGATACTAATCTGCCATGTTGACTTCTAATTAGCTCCAGTCCTGTAAATGCTTCCTGATTTCTACTGAATTTACCGTCCCTAGTGTAAGAAAGTATACTCCTGCTTTTAGATAAAATCAACCTTAATATTATTGCCCAAGTTATAGGCTACGACTCATACAGCATTCTTACGTGTTCTGGAGGGTTACCTTTAATTGTCTTGCTGGAGTACACATATTCTTTCCCTATGGTATATCAGCCCTGGGCCTGGGGAGTAACAGTATCTGTCTTGTGGCCCCCAAGATTATGCTTTTGTCTTCAACTTCCTTCAATAAGTCATCCAAAACTTATAAACTGGATTTGTCTATGCCTTCTTTGGCTTCTCGGCTTCTTTGGCAGTTGGGGGTCACTTTGTGCATACGGCATTTTCACGCAACACCAACTTAATTGGATAATTGACTTGTTATTAGCTGACTAATTTGTTGGTTTGTGAATGACCTGGGTGGGTCACTTCATCACACCAAGAAGGCCAATCTAAATTAAAACATCAATATTTATTAAAAGTTCGATTAATACTTACGTTAGATTATAGATTCCTTTTGTGTAAAATTTTGATGCAACAGAATTATAATTTTATAAGCTATAAGTAGCATTCATAGCATAGTGGGACTCATAAAATAAATGAAAACAGTAAATATAGGCCTTTTTTTACAGGCATTTACAGCACATTTTTATACTTATTTTAAACTATTATAAAGTTTTATAGTTGACTTGTGTTTTCATGTCATACTTTTTATTAATCTGTGATTTATAGCATGTTTGGCTTCTTAGATGGCAGTGTAACCCTTAGTTGTTATTTGTGTCCCTGTGGAGAAATGTTGATATATAATGAACCACTTTCAAAAGATTTCCAAGCTTATATTTTAGTAACAGTCTGTGACTACCTACATTTGTGATCACAAGTTTCATTTGTAAACCCTGATCTTTTGACTGTGGTTGCCTCAAATACTAGGCTGAGAAGGAACGCTGGCCTAGTAGGAGTATAGTCAAGACTGATTATGAGTCTGTCATGGGTGTCAGGTGAGGAGGATTGGCACCCTGTACTTGTTGCACCTCTGACCTACATTAACAAACTTATAACGAGCCAAAACATATATTAGCTACTGCTCTATTGGCTGGAATTAGTATAGCTTTATAAAGTACCCGATTCTCATTTTGCTTCCTTTACTGGAGATGCTTATCCACTAGAAGAAAATGGCTAACTTCTTTTTAGTCTTCAAAATGTAGACCACCATGAGTTAGACTGCATTTGATCTGCTAAATTAGCTTAACACCTAAAGAGGATTGATTGACCCACAACACTAGAAGTTCACGGCAGGTCAAATTTCAGGGTCAGTTTGATCAGTAGCCCAATAATGACATGCAGGACCTAGTGGCTTCTGTCACTCTTCTCTGCTTTTCACAGTCAGCTTCATGCTAAACCTGTTTCCTCATGGTGGCCCAGTGGTTATAGCAGTTCCAGGTTTTTTAGCCATATATGACGCCATTTTGTGAGCAAGGGTGGGGTTGGCTCTAGCATTTTCAGAAGGCCAAGATTTGCACTTTGTGTCTTTCTTAGGTCTCAGGACAACATTTGAACTAATAGCTGTGGCTGGGTAGGGGAATGATATGTGCCAATTTACTTTTGCCATGCAGGCTCAGCGTAGCCTCAGTTTTCCAAGAAGTTTGTAGGTTGCATATTCTCACAAAAATCTAGGAACTTGTGAGCAAGAAAAATGAGGGAAATAGAGGCTGGATAAGCAACCAAAGTTTCTACTGCATGATATAAGAGCTTGCTTTTGAGATCTGTACCTCAGTCTTCTAACGTGTAAAATAAGAATGGTTAAGAGTCCATAAGAATTATGAGAACAAAATACAAGTATATATGTGGAAAATTTGAAACAGTAACCTGGTACTATGGTGAAAACTATACAATTTGTTGCTATTTTTATTTTTACTGTTGTTAATGTATAGCTAACTTTCCTCAGATACCTTTATTTTATAGATACAAACTGGAAATTTTCATGTTAGAATGAGAGCATGAGAACATACCTAAACTACTAGCAATTCATATTCTTATAACTTATTATAAGTAATAATTGATAATGTAGAATGTGTGTGTCACTTCTTTCTTTAGAAAAAGTCTAGCAATTAAACTGAAAGTGATTTGCCCCAGTATCGTACAATGCTAAACACATTAGCTTCACCATCCTGATATTATCATGTGCTGACTTTATAATTAGATTCAATTTCTATATTCATTCCATTTAAATAATATGACATTTAGGAAAGTTTTGTGTTTTGTCTTTACATTTGTTTAATCAGAGTTGAAAATGGGCAACATTGTATTGTTAAATTAAAGATACCTCTTTCAAGCCCACAATTTTTCCCCCCTCAGGAAGCACTTTGGTGCAAGCATTTTCAAGTCAGGGGTGGAAAGCAGATATGCCGATGAAGAAGCATAGTAGCAAATCTTTAGAATCTTCTGTCTGATGAAAATTTTGCTTAAAAAATTCT
The DNA here is from genome assembly GCA_963574415.1 of Tarsius wallacei. Classification (NCBI taxonomy): domain Eukaryota; kingdom Metazoa; phylum Chordata; class Mammalia; order Primates; family Tarsiidae; genus Tarsius; species Tarsius wallacei. The sequence continues at coordinate 1,331 of CAUYQG010054396.1, read as the reverse complement.
TTCCTGGCTTTGACTGATGTTTTAGACAGTTTTCTTTGATTACAAGTGAGATATAAGTTAAAGGGGAAATAGATGTGTGAGGGAGTTATTATCAAGATGAAGAAGTAGACCCCATATTTGAAGAAAGAGCTGAGCCAGCAGGCTTTGGAAAGACTGAAATGATGGAATCAAGGGCTCTAACAGCATCATACATTTCTGTTCACCCTCCAACCCTTTGCCTTCATGTATCAGCTTTGTTCTCCCAGACAAGTTTTATCCACAAGATTGTAGTCCGGACATGTGACTACAATCAGCACTTTTCCTTCTTCTTACATTCCATGATGGAGGAAAAAAAGAATCTTCTTTATCCCTGCAGCTAGGAACAATTCCAAGAAATGAGTCTGTGGGACTAGCCTTGATCAGGCACACACCCCATGGCTAGGAGTGGAGTCGACTGCCTAGATAAAGGGATGTGGGGAAGATGCTGAGCTTAGGGGGAAAAAAATAGCCATCACAGCTGGGAACATAAAGATTTTTTTCTAACTTACCAGTTTTGTGAGGCAGTGAGCCAACTGTGAATTTGAACAGAGCTGAAGCACATCTTCATGGATATAGAAAGGTAGGGAACCCCCTCCACAGCTCTGCAGAGTGCACATAGACCCAAATGGGGCCAGATACCTCCTGACAGGCCTACTGTAAAGAAAAGCCACCCAAATTCCCCTCATCAATATTGTTATACCCAGCATTGTCATGGTTTCAGTGAACAACCCAGCCCCAGGTAAATCTCTCAATACAGGGCATTCTTCTGCAATTTGTTGACACTTTCAGAATTCTATCCTAAGGACAGAAGCTAGGAAATGTGAAGACTTAGTTATGAGATGTTCATTTGCTTATGAGGTGCATATAATTACTGATTACTTTGGCACTTAGATGTATGCCTTAACATTTAGCTTGCGAAAGATGAATAAATTAGCCCTACAGGAATCATAACTATGGCATTTTCTAACTTGTCAAAATGCCCTTTTTGAATTTCAAAAATTTTATTATTATTATTATTCTTATTATTTTTTGAGTTGGAGTCTCACTCTGTCACCCAGACTGGAGTGCTGTGGCCACTCCTGGCCACCGCAGCCTCGACTTGCTGTGCTCCAGTGATCCTTCTGTCTCAGCCTTCCAAGTATCTGGAACTACAGGCGTGCACTACCACGCCCGGCTAATTTTTTGATTTATTGTAGAGATGAGGTCTTGCTTGCCCAGGCGGGTCTCAAACCTGCGGGCTCAGGCAATCCACTCACCTCAGCCTCCCAAAGCACGGAATTACAGGCTTAGCCACCGAGGCCCGCTCTATTTCC
>CAUYQG010054394.1:0-31384 GCA_963574415.1 Tarsius wallacei | reverse complement strand
GTCTTTAATCTTTTTTTTTTTTTTTTTGAGTTGGCGTCTCACTCCGTCGCCCAGACTGGAGTGCAATGGCCGCTTCCGGCCACCGCAGCCTCAACCTGCTGGGCTCCGGCGATCCTTCCACCTCAGCCTTCCAAGTAGCTGGAACTACAGGCGCGTGCTACCACGCCCGGCTGACTTTTTGATTTATTGTAGAGATGAGGTTTCACCTGCCCAGGCGGGTCTCGAACCCGCGGGCTCAGGCAATCCACTCACATCTGCCTCCCAAGGTGCGGGATTACAGGCTGAGCCACCAAGCCCGGCTCGCAGTCTTTAATCTTAAAACCACTTCAGCATTTTCGGGGCCTTACTGTGTCACCTAGACTGGACTTCAGTGATGCAATCATGTCTCACTGCAGCCTTGACCTCCTGGGCTCAGGAGATCCTTCCACCTCAACCTCCTGCGTAGCTGGGTCTACAGGTGCCTGCCACCATAGCTGGCTTTTTTGGGGGGTTTTTTTTTGTATAGACAAGGGCTCACTATATTGCCTAGGATGGTCTTGAACTCCTGGACTCAAGTCGTCCTCTCTACTTGTCCTCCCAAAGTGTTGGGATTACAGGCGTGAGCCACTGCGCCAGCTGCGTATCAGCATTTTAACAGTTCCTATCAGGTTTTTAGAGGAACATGCCTTACCTGCTTCTTAATGCTTCTCCAGTGAGACCCATACTTGGTAACATTTTCTTAGCTCATGGTGTAATTTTACTGAGCCTCAGTCTGCCATCTATTCATTGGGTGTAATGACAGTTACTCAGAAATGTCTGATGCTGAGGTCACATACACAGAGCACCTTGTACTATGGTATTACTATGTAGCACTATGATTATTTTTCTATTTCCTTAGAAGTAGAATTATACATATTTGGACTATTTTTATTCTGCCACATCAGCCTAAGTCAGCATCTTTTTACTGTATTTAGCATTTTGAGTCACCTAGGGCTTGACATATCTCAGCAGCTTCCACAGTGGCACAGGCAGCCTATCCATCCAGTCCCCCTGGCTATCTCAGGCCAGGGAAGGAGAAGGCCAGGGCAGCTCTCCAGCTCAGCACCACGTGGGACACAGCTGCTACGGCCAGACAAACACAGCTGGCTGCTGTCAGTGGGACCTTAGCATCTGAGGAGAGAGCCAGTCGTGGCCGTGGGAAGATTGTTGGATCTAAAGAGGGCATTAGAACACCTCCAGTCACTGGTGGCTGCCACAGAGGGAACATGAAAACTGATTTCAGAATAGAATCAAGCAGGACATTGACTCACTACATCCTCTCAGGTTGTGAGGTGATCTGGGTGGGATCATCCTGATGGGGTATGAAGCCGAGAGGGGATGAAAGAAGGTGACCAGGGCTTAACATGATCTCAAGGCCTTGGGCTGCAAAACCCACCCCATTGGCAGGACATGGACTCAGAGTCTCCGGCTGGCCTGGACGTCATAAAGATGGCCAGCCCCACAGCCCAGTTGGAAAGTTCATTTCCCAGGATGTTTGCAGCACTGGCTCCCATGCCTCACCCCAGATTTCTGTTTAATAAGCACTCTCGCCGGCTGTGAGATAATCCCAAATTTGCATGGATACATATCCCCATATTGCTTTGGTTAGTAAACTTTTTTCTTTATTGGGTAAGTGTCCTTAATCATGGGAAGGTTTAGAATTAAGATTAGAAGTGATGAATTGGCCGGGTTCGGTGGCTCAGCCTATAATCCTGCACTTTGGGAGGCCGAGGTGAGTAGATTGCCTGAGCCCGCGGGTTTGAGACCCGCCTGGGCAACTTGGCGAGACCTCATCTCTACAATAAAAATAAAAAAATCAGCCGGGCGTGGTAGCGCGTGCCTGGAGTTCTAGCTACTTGGAAGGCTGACGCGGAAGGATCGCCGGAGCCCAGCAGGTAGAGGCTGTGGTGGCCGGGAGCGGCCACTGCACTCCAGTCTGGGCGACAGAGTGAGACTCCAACTCAAAAAACAAACAAACAAACAAAAAAAAAGGTGATGAATTAAATCAAACCCCAAATGTTACTTTTTTTTTGCTAATAAGTTGAGGAAAAGCCTGCATAGATTTAGTTCAAAAGTATTTGTAATGATTAAGATAATTTAGTATATTATAATTTCTAAAAGATTACCTTTGTGATTTCAGTGTAAATGTGTAATGAAATAATTGAGTTATACTTATAAATTAAGTTGAAAACTATGACAGTTTACAAATTTTGTAAACAATGATGGAACTTTTATGACATGCAATAGTGTCCATATTTTTAAGCTTAATTTATTTAAAATTATTTATAATTTAGTCTAAGTTATTTAGAGGAATTGAATTAAGTTATAAAATCCTCCTTAAAAGAGATTGTTACATTTTCCTAGGTTTTTTATTTTGTTACTTTTATAAATTAAGCACTCATTTTAATTTTTTTTTTTTTTTTTTTTTGAGTCAGAGTCTCACTCTGTAACCCAGGCTGGAGTGCAGTGGTATGCTCACAGTCACTGTAGCCATTTCCTGCTGGACACAGGCGATCCGTACACCGCCGCCATCCAAATAGCCAGGACCACAGGTGCGTGTCAGTATGCCCGGCTAATTTTTTGATTTATTGTAGAGACAAGGTCTTGTCAAGTTGCCCAGGCTGGTCTTGAACCCCTGGGCTCAGGTAGTCCTCTTGCCTCTGCCTCCCAAAGTGCTGGGATTACAGGCATGAGCCACCATGACTGGTGCTCAAGCAGTTTTTAATAGTGAATTGTTTTCCATGGTGTTTTGACAGATATAATAGGAAAAAATCTGTCAAAACGAAAGTTCTACCCACTCAATCCTGATGTTGTATGTCAGGCTCCCCTGTCTCACCAGGTGCCACATGCTGCATATAAATAAAATTCGCAAAATGAGTTTTTAAGACAGGTTCAGCTTCCAGTTTGTATCTGTTCCTGAGTTCCACAAATCACATGCCAATGCTAGGTGTGATTGATTCAAGTTCTTAATTCAGTGTGCCCAGCTAGAAAATAATTTCTTAAACAAGACACAAAAATTATTAATTCATAAAGAGACATGTATCACTCTAACCTGGGCAACAGAGTAGACCCTCAAAAGAAGAAGAAGAAAACAAAGAAGAAGGCCGGGGGTGGTGGCTCAAGCCTGTAATCCCAGCACTTTGGGAGGCCAAGGCAAGAGGATTCCCTGAGTCCAGGGGTTTGAGACCAGCCTGGGCAACTTGGTGAGACCTTGTCTCTATAATTAATTGAAAAAAAAAAAAAGCCGGGCATAGTGGCATGTGCCTGTAGTTCCAGCTACTTGGAAGGCTGAGGAGGAAGGATCTCCTGAGGCCAGCAGGTCCAGGCTGCGGTGGCTATGAGTGTGCCACTGCACTCCAGTCTGGGCAACAGAGTGAGACTCCGACTCAAAGAAAATGAAGAAGAAGAAGATGGAGGAGGAGGAGAAAGACGAGAAGGAGGAGGAGAAAGACGAGGAGGAGGAGGAGGAGGAAGACAAGAAGGAGAAGGAGAAACAATTCAATGGAAAAAAATGGATAAAAGAGTTTTTCACAGGGAAGGAAACATGAATGGCCAAAGCACATATGAAAGAAAATATGCTCAAACCTTAGTAGTAGTTAGGAGAATGCAATTTTAAACCACAGTAATACCATTTTACATCCATCAGAATAGTTGTAATTACAATTTTATAGTGTCATGTGTTGGCCATACTATCAAGCTAAAAGAACTCTCATGAACTGTAGGAGGATGTATAAATTGGTACAATTGCTCTTGAATAATGTAGCATTACCAGTCAAGTTCAACATATGTCTGATGAACAGCCCAGCACTTTCAATTTGGGTAAATACAATGTAGAATCTCCTTCACATGAATACAGGAGATATGTACAACATTGCTTTTAATGGGGGGGGGGGGGGAAGCTGGAGACAGTGTCAAGGTCCAAATACTAGAGCATATAAATATATCACAAATCATCCGATAAAATACTGTTCATCAGTGCAACAGAACTACACTATTGCAAAACCACGTGGAGAAAGCTCACAAACATAATATTGAGTGGGAAAAAGCAAGTGACATTGCTGTATATTTATGCCTATTTTATAGTTCAGCAGCACACAAAGTATACCAAAATGGGGTTCCCGCATGTATGTGGCTCATTCTCAGGCCCCATGTTTGCAGGACAGCTATAGCAGCTCTAACCTCTAAGCCCTCTGGTTCATATCTGAGAGGAGCAGGAAATGTCTGCTTCCTTCTTAAAACACCCTGAATTAGGTCTCCTTGGCCCTGGTTGATCTGGCGTGGGCCATGTGCCTATCCATGAAGTCATCACAGTAATTAGGAGGATGAAACATGATGAATGGCTTAGCCTGATTAATGTCATTCAGAGCACATGGGCTGGGAGTAGGGCAAAGGAGAAGGAAATGCTCGTGCCAATGCTAGGAAGAGGATAGATGGATGTCAGCCTTCTAAAACAGCAGATGATAGGACTCCACCCACTTAGTAGAAGCCAATTCAGATTACACAAGCCATTGTCATTTCCTTATGGTCTGTGAATGAAATCAAAGGCAAGTAGAAGCAAGAAAGGGGTTTTTATATTGCAGGAGACCCAGAGTCACAAGTTACCTAGCTGACATTCCCAAATTGGCATGCACAGATGTGGAGGGGTTCTCCAAGATGGCAGGTAATGACGGCAGCAAGCCTTATCTAAACAGACATTCTCTAGGGATTTACATGGTCACATTTTATATCCCCTCCAAAATACTTGCTTATGTTACTGATTTAAAGAATACTTTTAGCCTGGCATGGTGGCTCATGCCTGTAATGCCAGCACTCTGGGAGGCTGGAGTGGAAGGATTGCTTGAGCCTAGGAGTTCAAGATCAACCTGGGCAACATGGTGAGACCTTGTTTCTACAAAAAATTTCTAAAAATTTAGCCGGGCATGGTGGTGCATGCCTGTAGTCTCAGCTACTCAGGAGGCTGAGACAGGAGGATCACTTGAGGCCAGGAGGTCAGGGCACAGTGAGCCAGGATCATGCCACTGCACTCCAGCCTGGGCAACAAAGTAAGACCCTGTCTCAGAAGAAGAAGACAATAAGAAGAAGGACGAGGAGGATGAGGAAGAGGAGGAAGAGAAGAGGGAAAAGGGAGAGGGAGAGGAGGAGGAGGAGAAAGAGGAGGAAGGGATGACTTTCTAGAAACTAATGGGAGGAGCATTGGTAGATTGTCCCTGTTTGGGCCTTATTACTGTTATACACTGACCTAAAGTACTATAATTTCTCGTGGTTCCTTCCATACATTTTCACTCTTACTTTGTTTCTTTTATGAAATTCATGTGTTTTCCTTCAAGATAAAGATACATTCTGTGCTATGGGCAACTTTATGAGGCTCCTATATATCAAATAATTGACATTTTGGAAGAAATATTTATGCTTTGGGTCTCTGCATAGTCAGCATCATAAGTAGAAGTGTTATTACCAGACATGACTAAGTCATTCCTGTTTAAGCCTCACCTAACTCAGGCCGTTAAAATCTGCTTTTACCTACTCACATAGAATAATAGGCCTTTTATTTTGTCCTACATATAAAAAGCAACATCATTCCTTTTTGTGGATAATTGCCGTTACATTCGTTCTGGAATAACTAGAATTGATCCATGGTTTCTGTCAAGGACACATAGCTTTGAGTCTCTGTTGTCTAAAATTAAAGGTAAGCTTATTTTAGACACTATAGTTAAAAGGACCTGGGAATGTGTTGAACTTGTGTCTCCTTTTGACAAATCAACCCTGGCATTCTATTTATTTTTATATTCAAGCTCACCTGAGTTGTGTTTTACCTATGTAACTTATTTTACACAGCACCTTGCTTATAGTCTAGACTATAAGTTTGTCATTGTTCTTTGGCCAGAAGCAATCAAATGTGACATATTTCACCACGAGTCAGTGAAGTTCCATCAGCATTTTTCTTAGAATGTCAATGGCTATTTATAATGTTTCCCTAACTCTCAGAAGTGTAACTTTGTTTTGTTCTTACATGAAACTCTATTTGTATTTAATGCCCTGAGTACAATATATTAGTGGATTTTGCACTTAAGGCCAGGTAATCAAATATTCTTAATGTGTTTTTTAAATTCCACCTTGAATTTATAGAACAGCCTCTGAGTTCTCAAGTCTTCACCTATAAATAAGCATTGCTGATTGTAAAAGCCCTCTGTTCTCATATTCCTATAATAACCAAAAACAGAAATTCATTGGTTTACCTCAGATTGAATTTCCTGACTAGATGGTGCTTTTTTTTTTTTTAAATGCACTTATACTTTTCTTCTTTTCTCATGAGGGAATGCTTGTCCTAAAGATTTCCTTAAATGTCTTCTAAATAGGTACTTTACCATAAGCACTGTTTTCCTGAATATGGTCTATTTTCAGACTGTCTTCATTTTCATGTGTTTGTGATTGGTTACTGTTGCCATCAGACAAAACCCATTGCTTTTTACATGTTGTGCTTCAAATAATCTTTTGGTACCTTTACTATTTCCAGTAGGTTTTAAAAAGCTATTTCTTGAGTCTTCTAGGTAGTCAACCTTGTCACCTGCTGATGATGGTTATTTGGACTGTTCATTTACTTGTTCTACTGCATATGCATAGTGAGCGTTGTGTATTTGATTCCTTACTTTTAATACAAATGTCTATTGATTTCAGATCTTTTAAAATATTGTAGTAAATTACCCTTCTATTTCTAGGATACCAAGAAACTGCCATATATAGGTGCTGAATTTATCACATACTTGGCATCTTTGAAGATATGAATATGTGTTGATCTCTTGTGACTTATTGATAGGACATAATGAATCTAGTTATATAGTATTTAAATACTATATTGGTGTCATGTTCTAGAAATTGAGCTTTCTAGAGCAATCTATTTATTTATTTGTTTGTTTACTTATTTGAGCCGGGGTCTCCCTCTATCACCCAGTGGTGCAGTGGTACCATCACAGCTCACTATGGCCTCAACTACCTGGGCTCAGCCAATCCATCTGCCTGAGCCTCCCAAGTAGCTGGGACTACAGTTCTGTGCCAGTTCTGGCTAATTTTTTATTTTTTTATAGAGATGAGGTCTTGCTATGCTTTTCAGTCTGGTCTCAAACTCCCAGGCTCAAGCAACGCTCCCATCTCAGCCTCCCAAATTGCTGAGATTACAGGCATAAACCGCTGCCCCTGGCCATCTAAGCACTTTATTTAGGTTTCTTGCATCTTATCTAAATCAAACAAGCCTCTACTTTTCTCTCTGTATGCCTTATCAAGTGTGATTATCAGGCTTGTGCTAGCTTCTTCAAACAAATTGGGGAACCTCATTTTTTTCCCATCCTGAAAGCTTTTTATGTAGTTTGGGAATTATCAAAACCTTGAAGTGACTATATGTTAGTTTTTCAGCTTTAGCTTTGATAATTAAATATCACCTTAGAAAACTTTCCATTGAGATGTCCAGACTTATTCACAACAATATTTTTATATAGTGCTCTTATTTTTAAATCTTTTCTACTTCTGTGACATATTCCTCTAACAGTTCTGGTTTCGTTTTGGTTTTTAAGACTAGATTTGCTAGATATCTGCCTATGAGGCATTTCATTCTGAAGTGAACAATCTGCTGTTTTTAAAATACCTAAGTCACACATTTCTGCTTTTATTTTTATTTATCTTTTTGACATCATATTTGCTGTTTTCAAACTTAACTGAGCTTAAGTATTTATTTCTTTGTTCTCTCCAATTAAATGAAAAAAAAAAAAAAAAACCAATTACCTGTGTCACAGATAAAACTGCATTGTTTTTACTCTTATCCATACAGAATTAAATTAGCTCATTTTTACTGTCTACCCCACCCATTTCCCCATTTTTGATAACATAAGCTAGGATTTCAGACTTATAGTAGTTTTTTATTAGATATTTTTCCAAAAATTGTGAAAGTTTACACTCTGGACTATTTTATTGTTGTTGTTGTTGTTGTTGTTGGAGTCTCACTCTGTCGTCCAGGCTACAGTGCAGTGTGGCATGCTGATGGCCACTGCAGCCTCGACCTGCTGTGCTCAGGTGATCCTTCCACCTCAGCCTTCCAAGTAGCTGGAACCACAGGCACACACCCCCATGCCTGGCTAATTTTTTGATTTATTGTAAAGATGAAGTCTCACCACCTGGACTGTTTTTAAAATAACAATTTGCAACGAGGTGTGGTGGCTCATTCCTGTAATCCAAGCACTTTGGGAGGCCGAGGTGGAAGAATCGCTTGAACTTAGGAGTTTGAGACCAACCTGAGCAACATAGTGAGACCTCATCTCTACAAAAAAAATCAAAAAATTAGCCAGGCATGGTGGCACGCTCCTGTCGCAGCTACTCAGGATGCTGAGGTGGAAGGATCATCTGAGCCCAGGAGGCCAAGGCTGTGTTGAGCTGTGATTGTGCCACTGCCCTCCACCTGGGCGACAGAGTGAGACTGACTCAACAAATAATAATAATAACTTGCGTACTCTTCACTCTTCTTGCTTTCAGTGCTTACCAGTGTGATCATGTAACTACTTTCTCACTCTTTTTATTTTGATTCATTCCTCAATCATTCTAGAATACTTTCAAGTAACTTTTTTCATGAAGATACCCAGCTGATAAATTTCCAGGCACTTTTGTTTCTCCGTTAGAATTCTGCAGATGTTGAAATGTCTGCGGTTCTTTTCAAAACTCGTGACCAGAAAAACCGCGGCCACACATTTTACCAGATGTGAGCATCACCCCCGTGAGCTTGGCCCCCAACTACCCTGCAAACATGGAAAGTGAGGGGAGCTCGGGGTGGAGTAACCAGGGCCTTGGAAAGTTACTCCCATCCCGTGGAGGACATGTATTTTGGAGACAGGGGTGCCATGGTGAAGACTGACTGAAATTGGGACTCCTCCTTCCACTCCCCTGCTTCCCTGACTCAGTTTATCTCTTCTCTGGAAGGGTGAATTCTTCCGGCTTCTGGCAAGTCATTGAACTCTTTTGTATTTGGGCCTATTGAAAGTTCAAGGCTTCTTTTGAACTTTCTGAGTATTTCAAGAGAAAGAGAAAATCAAGGAGGATTGGGCATTAGTAACTTTCTCACACCACATCCCATGAATCTTTTTGTTTTTTAATAACATTTTAATGATTATTGCTATAGTCCAGTAGCATAATTGCGACCTTTTCTTAGGAAAATTTCTTAGGATGGAGGCCTTTTTGCCTCCATCCTTTTAAAACCACTTAAAATTAGCCCTGATGTCCCACCCATTAAATGTTCATTGAAATAATTCTGAAGAAGTGACTGGGCACAGTGGCTCATGCCTGTAATCCCAATGCTTTGGTAGGCTGAGGCAGGAGGATTGCTTGAGCCCAGGAGTTCGAGACTGGCCTGGGCAACAGAGAGAGACCTTATCTCTACAAAAAATTTAAAAATTAGCTGCGTGTGGGTGCATGCCTGTAGTCCCAGCTACGCAGGAGACTAAGGTGGGAAGATTGCCTGGGCCTAGGAGGTTGAGGCTATGGTGAGCCATAATCGTATCACTGCACTCCAGCCTGGTGACAGAGTGAGACCCCAACTCAAAAATAATAATAATAATTCTGAAAAAGTAATATTTCAGTAAAAAGCATTTTATTTTTTGTGTTTCTACTACAGGTGAAGATCGATGTTAAGAGTCTGTGGGTGAAGACATTGGAAAGATTTCAACCATAAAGTGAGCTGTTTTCATTTTTTTGCCACTTGGTATGAAACATGTTAAAAGGTTAATAGATTCATAATTTAGGTTTGTTAGGTATTTTTGTATACATGTACATTTTGTAAGCCACATTTTTCTATTTTCAAATACAGTAATTCCCCTTCTTTGCAGGGGATGCGTTCCAAGTCCCCCAGGGAATGCCTGGAGCCATGAATAGTACTGAACACTATCCATATATACGCTGTTTTTGCTATACATATGTATCTATGATAAAGTTTAATTTGTAAATGAGGCACACTAAGAGATCAACAACAGCTAATAATAAAAATAGAACACTTATAACAACATGCTGTAATAAAAGTGATGTGAATATGATTTCTCTTTCTCTCAAAATACTGTCATATTTTTAGACCGCAGTTGTCCACAGGTAACTGAAACCACAGAAAGTGAAATCACAGATAAGGGGGCCTACTGCAGTTTTTGTAAAAGTAAAAACAAAAAAAACCAAAAAAAAACAATTTTAAATACTTTTAAACTGTTTTGTAAGAAATAATGGCAATCTAGTTACCAAAGGATGAAAAATGAGAGATGATGTATATTGCAAAATAACACACATGAAAAACAAATATGGAGTCAGGCAGAAGGAAACCGTAGGCTGGTCCATTCTGAGTCATTTCTTCTCATCAGCCTTCTGGCAGTGTTGAGTTGTTCTTTCTTTGAGGTAGTATTTTAAATGCTTTCCATTGGCTAGAAAAGTTCTGTTTGTCCTTTTAAACTTCTTTTTCTTTAAGATTTAAAATCTCAGTTTTGTGGTAGTGGTGTTTGAAAAACCACAATGAATAATCAGAAGGAAAGGAAGGGAATTTGCCTTATTGCTAAGTCCAGACAATTCAGGCAATTATTTTACTCTGTTTCTTCCCCAAGGATTTTAATGTATCATGCTGCAACCACATTATGAGCTGTTTGTCAAGACCTGAACTGGGGAACTCTGGCTGGTCAATTACATATGGAATACTTATCAGAGTGCTAGGAACAGAAACTCAATCTAGTGAACATAGTGTTATCATGTTTTACTGATAAAAGAAGTTTATACTTTCAATTTTACACCTTTTTTTTTTTTTGCCATGCAGTAAATTAAAACAATTAAAAGCTTAAGTGCTTGCTTTTCACTTGCAAAATAATAATGCTTCATTGGAAACATAAGTATTTGAAGCACCGAATTATTCTTGAAGTACTCAAAGTTATTACAAAGGCTAATAGTATTTTGATGAAGTGAAGATTTCTTTTCTTGTGTCAGAGTTCATCAGTGTTTTGTTAACTGGTACAACTAATGGTTTTCTTACCGCAGATCTTCATTACTGGCAAGAAGGTCCCAGAAGTTCTTTTGTCTAACTTATGACCAAATGCTGAATAGCTTAAAAATCAAGAGCTTGTGGTCCAGAACTGACTTATCTGTTAGTTACAGTGCTCGGGGCTCATGATACTTTTAATGGCCCACGAAATTGTTTTAACTTTCTTTTTTCTTTTTTTTGAGTTGGAGTCTCACTCTGTCACCCAGACTGGAGTGCAGTGGCACGCTCCCAGGCACCGCAGCCTCGACCTGCTGGGCTCCGGTGATCCTTTTGCCTCAGCCTTCCAAGTAGCTGGAACTACAGGTGTACGCTACCATGACTGGCTAATTTTTGATTTATTGTAGAAATGAGGTCTCGCCAAGTTGCCCAGGTGGGTCTCGAATCCACGGGCTCAGGCAATCCACTCACCTCAGCCTCCCAAAGCGCTGGGATTACAGGCTGAGCCACCGAGCCCGGCTTGTTTTAACTTTCATTTCTTTTAAAAGCAGAAGAAAAAATGCATATAATAATAACGAATACAGAATATTAAACCCAGCCTGGATTATACTTATCTTTATACCAATGCAGTTGTAAAATATCATTTTGAAAATTTTTTTATGGAGTAAGGACCCACAAAGGCCAAATTGCCCAAGGCCCACAAAAGTCATGGTGTGGTCCCACCTGTGTTAGTCTGGCACATTCCATGTATATGTGATATTCAGTCATTTGAATGAGTTTGAATGCTTTTTTTAAAAAAGAGTAAACATTGCCTCCCTCCCTTCCTCCCTCCCTCCCTCCCTCCCTTCCTTCCATCCTTCCTTCCGAGTTGGGGTGTCACTTTGTCGCCCAGGCTGGAGTGCAATGGCAAAATTACAACTCACCTCAGCTTCAACCTCCTGGACCCAGGAGATCCTCCTGCCTAGCATCCTAAGTAGCTGGGACTACAGGTGCACACCACCACACCTGACTAATTTTTTTTAATTTTTGTAGAAACAAGGTCTCGCTATATTGCCTAGGCTGATCTCAAACTCCTGGGCTCAAGCAGTCCTCCCACCTCAATCTCCCAAAGTGCTGGGTTTATAGGGGTGAGCCGCTGTGCACAGCCCAACATACTCTTTTTTTTAAAGAAATGATTATCTCCTCTGTGAATGAGTTTGTAGATATGTCTGCTCATCAGAGAGATGTATAGTTATACCTGTAAAGAGGAAAAAATAGGTTAGGTTAGATAGCTGTATTTACTCATCCTGTTTTCCTAAAATCCAATAAATATTTCTCCCTTTAGACACCCTCTGCGATTCTGTTTATTTTGTAATAAGATACAGAAAATAAGGGAACAGGAAGCAAAACTTGACTCAGGATTCTTTGGTTCCATTTTGACCAAGTGTTTTGCCCAAGGACCACATGTTCAGTGGGAATGGAGTTCTACTCTACCTCCTCGCTGCCCTGGGATCCTAGAATTTGAGTGCTTTCATAGTTGCTGATCTGTGTTACTGGATATACAACATTTCCAGTTACTGTGAGTGACCTGGTTTTGTTTCCAAAGCCGTAATCTAGTCTTGGAGAAGATATTTGTGTTAGTCTTCAGCTTCAGTGCCATATAAATCATGCGTAGAGTTTCTTCTGAAAGCCACTTGTTGATTTAAGGTCAGTACGTCGCATATCTGAGGAACTTCTTTTTCAAAATATGTGCCCACTCAAATATAAACTCCCTGAAGACCAGGAAGATCTTTTCTGTTTAGTTTGTTGCAAAATACTTTAGAAAAAAGACATGTAAGAGAAGCTCAAATGTTTAGTGAAAGAATGAACTAATTTCCTTTCTTAGGAAAGTCATGTTATATCTTTGAAATGCTCTGAGATTGTTTTGAGTATGTAAGTGAACTGCTGAACCACTAGTTTTCAGACTGGCAACAGTCTTGGCATGTCTGCAACAATGTGCATGTAGTACTGTTATGGTCCGAGTAATGCTCGGCTGCTCCCCTTGATACCAATAAATCAAAGGGGCAGGGAACTGGTAGAAAGAAATTTACTTCTGAGTTCGAATCCAGGGAGCAGAGCCAGACTCGAGGTCTTTCTAAAATGGTTCTACTCACCCCCCAGGCTTTTTTGTAAGTCCAGAGTTGTTAGTACCTATACATTAGCCATGTGACCAGCAGAGCATTGTCTAGAACTTGAGTTTCAGTGACATTTATCGATAGTGACATTTTTCAGTCCAGACTTCCTGGTGCCAGGTATCAGAGGTATCTCATAGCTTTTATCACTAGGGCCCGGCAGAAGCATTAATCAAGCTTGCCTTAGAGTAAAGGTCCTAAGACACCATGCATTACGCAAAAGTTATACAAATCACAAAGTTTACTATTATACTGATACAAAAGTTATATAGTTCACAAACCTTATGATTACATTGAGACTATATTATTCAAACTTATAACCACTCAGAAAAAGGGAGTAAAAGGAGATTTGCATCTTTCAGTTGATTGGGCTTAGACTACAGGGCAGTCAAGGATCCCCTGAAGCTACTTACTGGGAGTGCATAAGAGATAAGGGGAAGCTCACCTTTTATTAGCTCTCAGGAATATTTGTTCAGGAACATACAGGAGGCTTGTGTCCTTGCCATGCCCTTCTCTAGGGGCTGTGACAACATGGACTGACATTAGCGGGTCTCAATATCAGTATATCAATATAAAGCAGAAATCTACCAGCCAGTTACCTACAAGGTGTATATATAAAAGCTGTCCTCTCTTAGGGTAGCAAATCAACTTAGGCTCTCATAAAGCCAGTGGATACCACTTAATCAAATTAAGGTAGGAAAGCAAGAAAATTCTCAAGACAAGTGCCCATCTCCCTACCTGTTGAAGATCAAAGCCTAGGGATATAAACAGAAAGAATCGACTGACCTTATTAGTGCTACTAGGCTGGACGGTCCTAATTTACGGCAACTTTTGAGAAATCAAGGGAACATAGGACTTTTTTACACAAACTCTTGATTTGTTGACCTTAAGGGAACTAGAAATGCATTATTTTTCTATTGGTGTGTGTGTGTGTGTGTGTGTGTGTGTGTGTATGTATGTATGCAGTTTTAAGACTATACGTTTTTCAGGTACTACCAAAAAAGACAGATAGACAGATAGATAAATGGATAGATGACTTTTTTCCCAAATACAATCATCCCTTCATTTTGCTCTCCATACCTTCTCATCCAGGGTTTTATCTATCCTGTTCTTTGATAGAAGTATGTCAGGCAGAGTCCGCGCTTGAAGTACATAGCACAGGGCTGTCCGAGAAACAAAAGATGCCAATTAATGTTCCAAGGCGTGTACCAGGCACTGGGTGCTGCGGGCATCCTGGCCTTTGCTGTTCTTTCTTCCATGTTCTGAGTCTCCTATGCTGCTGAGTAAAGTAACAGGGTAGTGGTGTGCTTTTTAGTAAAGATGCCAATGATTAGAAAGGGTATGTTTTCTATCCTAGACTTTGCCATTGCTCTGCACAGCTGTGCTTCGTGATCTGTGGTGCCTTGCGGCCCTACTATGTAGTGGGGCTCTTCTCTGGAGGGTAAGGTTTACCCTGTAGTTTCTTCCGTTCCTGCCTGAGGTACTGTTACTGCCCTCTCCTGAGCAGTTGCGGGACCATGTGCAGAGCCCACCCCAGGTCACCAGCTGCTTTTGTGATACCTGGTAATGCATAATCTTGACGCTGAAGGTTTTATGGGATTGGAATATTATGACTTTTTACCCCTAAAACTTACAAACAATCTGGTGAAGGCGTGCTCAGGTAGAAATCAACACCGAGCCGGGCTTGGTGACTCAGCCTGTAATCCCACGCTTTGGGAGGCTGAGGTGAGTGGATTGCCTGAGCCCTCGGGTTCAAGACCCGTCTGGGCAACTTGGCGAGATCTCATCTCTACAATTAATCAAAAATTACCCAGGCATGGTAGTGTGTGCCTGTAGTTCCAGCTACTTGGAAGGCTGAGGCGGAAGGATAGCGGAGCCCAGCAGGTCGAGGCTGCAGTGGCCGGAGCAGCCACTGCACTCCAGTCTGGGCGATGGAGTAAGACTCCAACTAAAAAAAAAAAAAAATAAGAAATCAACACCACACATCCCTTCACAGGTCTTCTAGGTGACCTTGCTACCGTGTCCCAGGGCCCTGTAATTGTCTTACTTAGGGCTGATAGATTTATCAGAAGGCGGCTAATAGAATTATAGTAGCTACAGCATAAATGATTCACATTGTGAATAAGTAACTTATTGTATTGAGCTAGACATTGCTAATAATATAACCATCCGGTGGAATTCTTGGCAGAATGCCAGAGGACAGGGACTAGAAACGCAGTGTATGATCTTTAAGAAGTCATTGAAGTTCCTTTTCCATTGCAGGATCCCTTGATCACCTCTTGGCATGGTGGTGTCATGAAAATGATTTTTAAAAAATGTAATTAAAGATGAAAAGTGTTATGCAAACTAAATATAGTAGTTATAAAAATATAGCACAGAATTATGGCATTCAGAAAGATGTATAGTTTTTTGGGGGTTTTTTCCTTTTTTTTTTGAATAGAAGTCTCACTCTGTTGTCCTGGGCTGGAGTGCAGTGGCACCATCACGGTTCACTGCAGCGTTGACCTTCTGGGCTCAAGATTTTCCTTCCACCTCAGCTTCCTGAGCAGCTGGGACTATAGATGCATGCCACCACACCTGACTAATTTTCTGGGGGGTTTTTTTGTTTTGTTTTTTGTTTTTGTAGAGATGAGGTCTTGCTATGTTGCTGAGGCTAGTCTTGAACTCCTGGGCTTAAGTGATTTTCCCACCTTGGCCTCCCAAAGTGCTGAGATTATAGGCGTGAGCCACTGCGCCTGGCCAAGATGTACAGATTTGACCCTGCGTTTCTTTTTCATTAAAATCAAAAACAAAACAAAACAAAAAAAACGGCTATAATTTTGCATACCTTAAGGTAGTATAAAGACTAAATACCCTTTTGTAGGGAACACTTCCTCATGGTAGACCCTTAAGTTAGAGCTGGTGAAAGGGAACCCTAGCTAGTCTTGAGAGAAAAAGGATATTAGTTAAAAAACAAAACAAAACAGTATTGTTTTCTCAGGAAGGGATGACCTTTGGAATGAGGAACTCGCTCCCATTCTTGTCATTGGCATTGAAAAGTAGTAGCCTCTCAGGACAATATGGCCTTGATATCAGGGACTTATAATAATAGATTTCTGTCGAAAACAAGGAGGGGAAGAGGGCTTCATGGTCAAATGAGTTTGGGACTTAAGCAAGCAAAGTTAACCACTACCTTTTGCTAGGCTTTTTAATATGCTGCCCTGAACAGCACATGTTCAACAAGGAGGTCCGACAGGCAGGTTTTCCCAATCTTAATTAAACAGGGAATATCTCCTTCCACGCCACTACCCCCTACTCTGTCTTCTGGTATTTTAACCTATTGCTATGTTGCTCTGGGGAAGATACTTTGGTAAATACACACTGGAGCTCAAGTATGGGAAAGAGAAGTGGCCAGCACAAACACAGAAATGGGTTACAGGAAGAAATAGAGATGGGTTGAAGCAATAAGTGTAGTCTGTCCCTGTTGAAGTGTAGCGGGAAAAATAGAGAGATTGTGACACCAAGACTATTATAAGAAGTGGCATTTTATTACGCTGGCCATCCCAGCGGGCCCGAGGGTCTAATGCGTCCAAGTCGAGTGCCCCAGAACTGGAGAAGTGGGGTCTTATACCCTTGTTTAGGTAAGGGAGGGGTTCGTGTTGAGTGATTACATACTTCCTTTGGAATCTTACAAGGTTGTACTCTGCAAAATCAGATTTTTCAAAGAACAAATGGTTTCTCGGGAACTGCCCGGTTCCGTCAACTTCAGGAGAGGGGTTTGGATAAGTCTGTGAATTAGTTACTCTTTTTGCATTTCCATGAGATGGCCAGTCTCTGGCCACTTAGCCTTTCTTAAACAAAACCTGCATGGTGCCGCGCCTTTAAAGTTGCAATTTGCCTTTCAAAAGGAAATACCTCTAACTGCTACCACCACCACCCCTCTCCTGCCGCTGGGCTAGTGGGAGACATTCAGTCAGCCCAGGTGAGGCCAACTGCTGATCCCGAACCAGCTACATGTGTTTCTGTTTTTATTCACTCAATCATACAAGAAATATATTTGAGCATTTGCCGCATCCTGCCACAGAAGGAGCTAGGAGAAAGGACATTTGGAGGACAAAGCTCTGCACTATAATGCCACACACTCTATCTGGATAATAGTAATGGCACAAGCCCTTCCATTTGCTAGTCAGAGGGTCCCTCATCTTTTGCTTTCCCCTTGAACTGAGCTCTGTGTTCCGAGTATCAAAAATTGTGGGGCAATCACAGCACTTTGGGAGGCCAAGGTAAGGGGATTGCTTGAGCCCACAGGTTTGAGAACAGCCTGGGAAGCTTGGCAAGACCTCATCTCTACAATAAATTAAAAAATTACCTGGGCATGGTAGCACACATCTGTAGTTCCGGCTACTTGGAAGGCTGAGGTGGAAGGATGGCCTGAGCCCAGCAGGCCGACACTGGGGTGGCCATGAGTGTACCACTGCACTCCAGCCTGGGTGACAGAGTGAGACTTCAACTCAAAAAAAAAAATTGTGGGCATCTTGAAGCGTTTAGTTAGGCCACTGGCTCTGGATCACTGAAGGATAACATTCAGTCATCTCTAGTTCTTGAATGGAGAAAAATTTCCTTAGACCTTGCTATTAAACTATCTCTTGTCTAGCAATATTTGATAGATCCTGATGGACTTCTTAAGCAACACATTATTTGAAGAGAAGTCAAATAAAATTACTTAGAGTAAGTTGTTAGTGATAATTTGTTTGGGGATGGTTGTGAATTTCTGCTTTGCGTAAAACACAGGGCTAAGTATGGTGAGGGACACAAAGGCAGGGAGGCAAAGCTTCTGTCCTTGAAGAGCTTATAACGTGAGTCAGAGAAGGAAAAACGCATCTACAAATCACCTTTCTGTGAAGCAGCATGTGATAAAAGAAATTAGAAATTCATCAGAAATTAGAGTACAAAGGCAGCTGAGAAAGTGAGCAGAAGAAATGTACTTCACATATAAATTGTTCACTTGTGCAGTGGCTCACACCTGTAATCCCAGCACTTTGGGAAGCCAAGGCCAAGAGGATTGCTTGAGGTCTGCAGTTCAAGCCCAGCCTGGGCAGCACAGAGAGACTTCATCTCTACCAAAAAAATTAAAAAATTAGCCAGGCATGGTGGCGCATCCCTGTAGTCTAGTCTCAGCTACTCAGGAGACTGAGAGGGAAGGATCACCTGAGTCTAAGAGGGCTAGGCTGCAGTGAGCCATGATTGTGCCACTGCATTCTAGCCTAGGTGACAGAGACCCCAACTTAAAAAAAAAAAAACGGTTCACTTGTGAATGTGCTGTATCTTTAATAATATTGCTTCTTTTCTGTTAGTTGGCTACAGCTATTAATTAAATCAAAATTGTTTGGCATTCAAATCATCAATATTCTTACTTCTTTTCTACTTGACCTGTCAATTTCTGAGAGAGCTCTTTTAGTGCCCTCATTGTGTTAATGAAGTTATCAGTAACCATTAGGCTAAGTAATTTTGTGCTACTTCTCTTCAAATAATGTGTTGCATAAGAAGTTCTTCCAGGGCCAGGTTCAGTGGCTCAGCCTGTAATCCCAGAACTTTGGGAGGCCAAGGCGAGTGGATTGCCTGAACCCGCGGGTTCAAAACCCACCTGGGCAGCCTGGCGAGACCTCGTCTCTACAATAAATCAAAAATTAGCTGGGTGTGGTAGTGCACACCTGTAGTTCCGACTACTTGGAAGGCTGAGGCAGAAGGATTGCCAGAGGACTGCAGTGGCCAGGAGCGTGCCACTGCACTCCAGTCTGGGTGACAAAGTGAGACTCCAACTCAAAAAAAAAAAGTCCATCTGGATCTATCAAGTGTTATTAGGTTGGAGTGCAGGGGCACACTCAAGGCCACCACAACCTCTACCTGCTGGGCTCAGGCAATCCTTCAGCCTCAGCCTTCCAAGTAGCTGGGACTATAGGCACATGCCACCATGCCCGGCTAATTTTTTTTTTAAAGTGACGAGGTCTTGCCAGGTTGCCCAGGTTGGTCTCGTACCCCTGGGCTTAAGCACTCCTCTCACCTCTGCCTCCCAAAGTGCTGGGATTACAGGTGTGAACCACCGTGCCCGGCAGCAAAGGGTCTAAAGAAATTTTTTCCATACTAGAATTGGAGATGACTGAATGTCATCCTTCACTGATACTGGAGCCAGCGGCTTAACTACATTGTGTTTCAAAGCTATGTTTTGGATACATAAAGGTTAACAAACTATTCATTTGTTGTTATATACCTAGGTACAAGATCATTGTTGTATTTTAAAAACCACATAGAATGTCATACCCTATGCGTAATGGGATCATGGAGGTTTAGTGTTCTTAACATCTGCAGTTGTGGTGAACTTGGATAGAGCCTCCAGGGGCTTGCTCAAGGACCGTTCTACTAGGCACAGAAAGATTATCACCTAAAATGTCAAAAGGACAGTCTCTCAGTGGATCAGTTCTCATCAGCTGTAGATAATGCAGCCAATGCCTGTAACAGGCAATTAGTTGCAATATTTGGAAAACTTGTGGAAGCACTGGACCAGATTCCTCAAGCTTAAGAAGTCAGTAGAACACAATGGCCTGCCATGGCTTTAGGCCATCAATGCCTGCATTCATGGTGAGTGAGCTGCAGCCAGCATCACCACCTCCTCCCCTTTCTTCCTATCTTATCCCAGGCCCCAGCCATTCTCCTTTCAATTGCATTTTCTAGGGCTTGTGTGCTTTAGAAATCTGCGTTTTATTGCCTTACACCATCCTGCCTTTTCCGTGCCATGAGGAAAAGCTGTTCTGGAGGAAGATTACATTTGTGATAAAGACTTTTGAGTTAAGCAGGGTATTAAAGCAATCATTGTGCTTTAAAATCGCAAGACATTGATCTTAAGTCCTGTATTAACGTGAGTATTTTCTTTTAATATTCTTTGTCTTAAAAAAATGTGGGGTCTGATTTCTTAAAATGTTGTAACTTCATATATATTCTTTTGATTTCTAAAACATAGTCATTCAAAGAGAAATGGAGTTTCACAATTTCACTGGTTCTCATAAGTGGACTATTATAGCAACCAGGCACTTAGTCAAATGGTTGCCAAATCATTTGTTTCCAGTATCCCTTTTCTTCCTATGCCTCTGGTCTCCCTTCTAACTGACTTTTTCAATTGGGGATCTCCCAGTCACCCCTAAGATCACTTATTTTTAAGACTGCCTCTACCTCCTAACTCCTCTTTTTTTTTTTTTGAGTCGGGGTCTTATTCTGTCACCCATGCCGGAGCACAGTGACATGATCATGGCTTACTACAGCCTCGACCTCCTGGGCTCAGAAAATCCTTCCGCCTCAGCCTCCTAAGCAGCTGAGGCATGCACCACCATGTCGGCTAATTTTATTATTTTTTTGTAGAGACAAGATTTCACTATGTTGCCCAGGCTAGTCTCCAACTCCTAGGCTCAAGCAATCCTCCCGTCTGGGCCTCTCAAAGTGCTGAGATTATAGGCATAAGCCACCGCACCCGGCCTGAAGACATTTTTGTACAGCCTCATCACTTCCAAGGCAAGTTTGACGTCTCTCTCCTTCCTTCTCCCTACTCCTCACCCTGCCCTCAAAATCAAATTTATCAACAAATCTCACTAAATTTACCTCACCATTTGTCTCATCCCCTCTTTTCCATTTCCACTGCCTTCATAAAGGGAAAAATTAACATTTGAGCTTTACAAGAAGCTACACACTATATGTGTATGTTTCTTACTTAATTCTTTTAGACTTGTGCAGTTATTATTATTCATTGGATTTTACAGGTTAGAAAACTGAAGCTTGCAGAAATTTAAGTCATTGCCTAAGTCATGCAACTAGTGATCTTTGCAAGGTATAAATACCCACGTGCAACTCCAAGCATGGTGTCTTCTCCCTAGCCATGAAACGTGCTGACAGCCCAGCCATGCTTGTTAGGACTGGGTTCTTTTTCTCTTTCTGAACTCATCAACCTCCTATTCATTCAGTCCACCAGGCTGCTCCACTCAAAGTGTCTGGTCTAAACACTTACGATACGTTGTTGCTTGCTCTGTAAGATCCAACCTATTTTTTTTTTCATCTTTAAGCCAGGTATTTTTAAAAAATGTTTCTGGTACCCCAGAACTCTCTCTGCTCCTTGGAGGCAGTGTAAAGCAACACAGTGGGTGGGCTGCGGGGTCAACTAGACCCCGGATGCAGATGTGGATCACAGCTCACCTCGACTGGGGATGTCTCTGGCTGGCTATCCTCATCTACAAGCTCGATGCTAAACTCACTTCAGTTCAGTCGTGGGTATTAGAGAGCATGTATACAATGCCTGCTATAGTGAGGGTCTGGCCCTTGGCAGGCTGTCAAGTGGAGCTATAGAGCAGCAGTCATAATATTATCTAGACCTTATCTATCCTTTTAAATTCAGTTCAAATTCCTTCTCCTTTTTAAATTACTCCAGACCTGATTTTATCTGCCTCTCGTCTAAGTTGCTGTATCATTTGGCCTCTGAGCAATTCATTTAGCAATTTTAATTATGTATTGCCTTTTGACACTTTTGTGATCTTAAAAAAAAAATCCTTCTTGAAATGCCTATTTGATTGCTTTTCCTGAGTGCTATTAATTCCCACTGTTAGGGAACTAAAGTAATTCAAAGGCAGGACTGGGTCTTATGCATGGCTCATAGCCTAGTGCCTTATACATAGCTACTCACCAACTTTTTTGATTCAAAATTTAAAAATTGTACATGGATTCCTACGGATTCAGTCTACTGATTAGTTTCACCTGCACGGGGTTCCTGGGGGGGGGGTGCCTGCAGCTAGTGTGATTAGCCCAAATTTCTTTGTTTATAATTCTGAATGTGAAGAATATTATAGAGTAAAATTTAAAACTCCAAGAAATTTTACTATTCAATATTTATGACAAAACTTGATTTTAAACTCTGGGCAATCTTAAAACTTGGCTATCTATACAAATATGTTTTATTTTCTTGGAGTAACTCTAAATTAGGACATGCTCTTAATTTTCATGATTTTCCAATTATTATAATAATTCCAATAATTTTAAAATTATTATTCATAATTTTTATAATTATTATTTTCCAGGCATAAATTTTTCCTCAGATCGATTTTTTTTTCTTTGCATTTTCAATCCAGGTAACTTTTCCTCCCTGCCTCCCCACCAAGTTTTTTTTTAAATATATTTTTTATTTTTTTATTTTATTTTATTTTTTATTTTTTTGAGTTGGAGTCTCATTCTGTCGCCCAGACTGGAGTGCAATGGCCGCTCCCAGCCACTGCAGCTTCGACCTGCTGGGCTCCGGCGATCCTTCCGCCTCAACCTTCCAAGTAGCTGGAACTACAGGCGTGCGCTACCACACCCGGCTAATTTTTTGATTTATTGAAGAGATGAGGTCTCACCAAGTTGCCCAGGTGGGTCTGGAATCCGTGGGCTCAGGCAGTCCACTCACCTCAGCCTCCCAAGGTGCGGGATTACAGGCTGAGCCACCAAGCCCGGCTTCAGTTGTTTTAGATATACTGTATATCCAGAAGTGTGATTACTGGGTCATATGAGCATTCTGTTTTTTAATTTTTTGAGGAACTTACATACTGTTTTCTAAACAAAATAAACTGTCTGAACCATTTTGCATTCCCACCATCAATGAATAAGGGTTCTCATTTCTCCACCCACATCCCCAACACTTGTATATTTTGTTTTTTGAAAAGGTGAACATGGTTTTCTTTGTTTATTACTGATAAAAATATTCAAAGCAATAGGATCATGATAGAGGATTATAATATGCAGTCACCTAGCAACCACAGAAAACCTATGCTTCTAGAACTATCTGAACTTACTAAAAGCGAAAAGTAGTTCTAAATAGTTTTTGTCTTAATAATGCAGTATTTTTTTTCTTTTCTGGATTAAACATATGCAGTGACGGAACTGAAATGACTAATATAGCATCAATTTTGATCTGATCAGAAATATGAAGAGCAAGTGTCTAATAGAAAATAAAGAGCTGCAATGAAGACAAACACTTCACTGTGAAATAGACATATGCTTCATATCTATTGATTGTTATAGATTGACATACAGGTATAAAGATGTATTCTGCAATGTAGCTCATCTCTTTATTTGAGCTAATGAATTATCAAATTCAGAACTAATTCTGAATTTGATAAAGATTAAGACCAGTGAGAGCTGTAAAATTCTATGAAAACATGGGGGTAAAGTTCCTTGAGGTGTGTATGTGTTTTTGCCTAGTGAAGAAGGTTGGAGAAAAGACACAGAAGAAATGAGTAACAATGCAAAACATTGTAATAATGTGTGTGTGTCTGTGTGTGTGTGTGTATGCATGTGTGCTTATGGTGCATATGTGGTTTTCACAAATGACTCTATAGTAAGAGTATTGTTTGAATAAAAAAGGCTTCATAAAATTTTGAGGGGTTGTTTTGGGCATTTGACTAATCTGGGTGAATCTCAAATATTTTTAAAAGGATGGAAATTTCTTCTCTTAGGACTCACTTTTTTCCATTTTCTTAAATATTAATAAATGATTATAAAATATGAGGGAAAATGCAACTCTTTTTAAAATAACTGAATTCTAAATAATAATGTAACTTCTATGAATGTCAAACTTATGTAGATACTTCAGTACTTTAATTCATTTCCTTATATATTCAATTAAGTAAAACATTTTCTGCATGTCAGAATTATAATAATTCAGCAACAACCATTGTTAACATAATTTAGTGCCCATTGTATACTAAACACTGTGCTTAATCTTTTGCAGGAATGCCATCCTTAATTTTTACATAACATATATTTTATGAAGTATTATAATGTTTTTGCAGAGAAGAATGGTAACTAAAAGAATAGACAGGGTA
This sequence comes from Tarsius wallacei, assembly GCA_963574415.1. Classification (NCBI taxonomy): domain Eukaryota; kingdom Metazoa; phylum Chordata; class Mammalia; order Primates; family Tarsiidae; genus Tarsius; species Tarsius wallacei. The sequence continues at coordinate 7,367 of CAUYQG010054394.1, read as the reverse complement.
GGTCTATGCTTTTCAGTTATCCAAAGCAAAACCATGAATTGAAGTAACATTGATCTGATTCTAAATTCATACTTCAAACTGCCATGAAATATCTCCTCACACAAGTGTTTTAATGTTGAGATTTTGGAAAGTTTAAAGCATTCTTTGGCCATTTCTGCAGGTGATATTCTCCATTGGTCTACTTCTGTCCTAGCAGAACGAGGACTCAGTTGATGGGACAGATATAAAGTTAGGTGATATATAAGCAGAAGAGCAGAGAGGGAAACAAAGTTTTTTATTTGTCTTCCCTTGAATATCAGAATATTTTAAATATTCTTAAACTATGTTAAAAGCTGAAACCGGTAAATTAATATAATTGGATATTGAACTATGGGATTTACTCTATTTTCTCTCATACAAAATAATTATAGCCTTGTAAGGAATGAGTAAAATGGCCATTATTTTCTGTTATTCACTTCATCTGTAACTGTTCATAAATTCATTAAAATGTAATAATTCCATTAGCAGTGTTTCAGCAATATATTGCTACTTATAGTTTTTACAATTTGTCTCATGTTCCATGTACTGTGACCAAGTCGTACAAACTGCAGTTTCCCTATTCTGAACACACTTTGGAAGTGCCACAAAAAGGAGAGGGATGTGGATGGTTCAAATACCAACCAAATAAACTACAGAATAAAAATGGAGTTCTAAAAATGTATCAAGAAACTCTATGCTCTAAAGAATTGGCCGGCTAGAAAAGGAGAATGCCAAAAACAATGTATATGAAGTAGGTTGTCCACATTGTCCCAGAAAGTTAATTACTGCTTCAGTTAAAAATTACAGTGCCTCATCTACACAACTTGGAAAATCAAAGGAGACCCTAGAACTGAAAAACCTATAATAATGAGTGGATAGATTCCAGTCAACTCCCTACTTTTTTTTCTTTTTTACCTTGTACATTGGGAAATTGCAAAAACATCAGTGTGGCAAGGGTAGAGGTATTGGAGGCTCCATGAGAGTCAAGGTTACTTCAAAATATTGTGGCAGAGTAAGTGAAAAGTGACTGACTAACACTGCATCCTCTAAACTTTTCTACATGAGTTCAAGCTAGAAATCAACCCCAACAGGTTACTAGCAAACGTACCTGAGAGATCTTGTGCAGCATGACCTAACATGAAAAAATAAAGACATATCTAATGGGTGCAGGGATTGCATTCATTATTTATTATTATATCAAAGTTTATAACAAAGTTTTCAAAAATCCTAGTCTTCTTATAAGTTGTCTTACATAAGATGTTACATACAATAAACTATATAAATTATATTGATGGTATATGATGACAAGTGGTGAGAAAAAAGTAAGGCAGAGGAGGGTACAATTATAGATAAGATGAACAGGAATGTCATTACTGAGAAAGTCAAGTTAAGTAAAGAATTGGAAGAATCTAGGGAGCAAAATTGTGAAGAAGAATATTCCAGTAAATAAGGAAATAGCAAGTTTACATTATTCAATATTTCTAGTGGAATGGGGCTAAATGCCAGGCACTTCAGCCTAGTGATGAAGAAGAAAAGACAGTGGGGCATGAGGTATCAAGGATTTGGGAAGTAACTCGAATGTAATAAGGAGTCATGAGTTAAGCAGTAGAGTGATTTATATTTTAATAGGATAATTTGGGCTGCTGTGCTGACCATAGCATAAGAAGGGGAAGGAGACAAGATGGCAATGGAAGAGATTGAAGTGTGAGAGTCTCTGCAAAAGTGAGTGTCCATAAAGACTCTCTGTGTGAGTGGATATATGCTAGTGGGTAAATAAAATTCCATCTGAGGGGAGACTTGGGTTCATGCACCCAGAACACTTCTCAAGAAGGGACTGCAACTCATCACCACCCTGACATTGGAGCCCCTGGCCCACAGGATCATCTGCCACTTTCAAGGGTCTCTTGAGAAGAGGCAGCAGAGAAAAGCTGCTCCTTACCACCTGTATAAAACCAGATAATATACATAGGGAATAATAAGAGACTGAACAAATAGAAGTAAAATCTATCTTACTTATCATTGAACAATAGAATTAAAGAAGAGGTTAAAAAAAAAAGGAGGGGGTGCGGAAAACCTACACAAATGAGGAAACAGGAAGAATATAGGTCTCATATAGATCCCTGAGAGAACAACTGAGAATACAGAGTTCAGTACTCAAGCAGTGAAGAGGCCCCAGAATGACTTGTCTCAAACCACAAACATAGATATTAAGATATTAATAGAATAAATGAGAGAGACAAGAGGAAAGAATGAAGAAGTTGATAACTGAGATACCGGCAATAAAGAATGCAGTGAATGAAATAAACAGCAAAATATAAGCATAGAAAGCAGAATTACCCAAGCAGAAAAAAGAATCTCAGAGCTTGAGGACCAAAATATGTAACTAACCCAAACTGCTAAAAACATAGAAAAGAAGCTTAAAAAAGACAGAACATAGATTCCTAGAGATGAGCAAATATGTTAAGAGGCCAAACTAAGATTAATTGGAATCTCTGAGGCAGATAGAGAGATAGAGACCACCCTGGAACAAATATTCCATGAAATTATCAAAGATAACTTCCTTCATCTTATCAGAGATGCAACCATTCAAACACAAGAGATTCAGAGAACCCCTGCAAGACAACAAATGAGAAGAACAACTCTTACACATAGTAATTCACTGACACAAAGTGGGTATAAAAGAAAAAATCCTAAAGGCAGCAAGAGAGAAATGTCAGACTACCTACCATAGAAGACCAATTAGAATAGCAGCAGTAGACTTATCTATAGAAATACATCAAGTTAGGAGAGATTGGAGTCCAATCTTCAAAATCCTCAAAGATAAACAATTTCAACCAAGAATTACCTACTCAGCTAAGCTAAGTTTCATCAGCAATGGAGAATTAAAATCCTTCAAAGGCATTCAATCCCTAAGAGTGTATGGACCTCCAGACCAGTTGTACAAAAAACATTTAAGAAATTATTAAACACAGAAGAAAGAAAACGAAAAACAAAAAACAACATCCTTCCCAAGAATGCAGGAAAAAGATTGAAAACACACACGAATCAACCCAAAAATCAAAAGAAAGACAATAAACAAATAAACAAACTGCAGCAAAACAACAAACTCTACAAGAACCTCGTGACAGAAATAAACTCTCACATCTCAATAATTAGACTGAATGTGAATGGATTAAATGTACCACTGAAAAGACATACCATGGAAAATTGGATAAAATATAATGATTCAAGAGACTCATCTCCAGAAAGGACACTCACAGACTCAAGAGGATTGAAATCAAATTTTCAGGAGAGTGGAACACAAAAGAAAATAAGAGTTGCAGTCTTAATATCAGACAAAATACCCTTTAAGCTATCAAAAATTTTAAAAAGATACAGAAGTTCAATACATAATGATAAAATGGTCAATCCATCAACAAAAAATATCTATCCTAAACATACATGCACCCAACATAGGAGCACCAATTTTCAAAAAGCAGCTTCGAGGTAAACTAAAAAAAAGATATTGACTCTAACACTAACTTAGCTGGGGACTTAAATAAACAACTCACAACGCTAGACAGAACATCAAGACAAAAAATCAACAAGGAGAGCTGAACGTCAACCTGACGCTTGACCAAATGGACTTAATTGATACCTACAGAACACTCCACCCAACAACCATGGAATATACATTCTCCTCATCATCAAATGAAATGTAATCTAAGACTAACCACATCCTTCACCACAAATCAAGCATAAAGAAATTCCATAAGACTGAAATACTGCCATACACCTTCTCAAATCACAGTGAAATGAAAATAAATACCAACAACAGCAAAGTTTCCCCAAAACCCACAAAGACATGAACACTAAACAGCATGGTGCTGAACAACTCCTAAGTCAACACAGAAATCAAAACAGAAATTAAGAGATTCCTGGAAACAAATGAAAACAAAGAAACATCTTAGCAAAATCTCTGGGATGCCATGAAAATAGTTCTAAGAGGGGAATTCATATCTTTGCAAACACACATGAAGAAAATGGAAAGGTCACAAGTCAATAGCCTAAAAATTCACCCAAAGAAGCTGGAAAAGCAAGACCACAAAACTCTAACTTCAGCAGAAGAATCTAGATCACCAAAATAAAAGCACAAATTTGGGACATAGGTGACAAAAATATAATACAAAAAAAACAATGAAATTATGATCTTTGAAAGGATAAACAAGATTGATGGACCTCTAGCTAGACTGGCCAAGAAAAAGAGAGAGAAAGCCCAAATAAACACAATCAGAAATGCAAAACGTCAAGTCACATCTGATCCCAAAGAAATACAAAAGATTATCAGAGATTACTATGTACATTTATATGGAAACAAACTTGAAAACCTAAATGAAATGTAAGACTCTCTGACATCACATGACTTCCCCTGGTTGAAACAAGAAAAAATTGAGACACTAAATAGATCAATAAAGCCCAGGAAATTGACTATATCATAAGAAAACTACCTACAAAAAAAAAAAAGCCCTGGGACAGATGGCTTTCCAGCAGAATTCTACAAAACATACAAGGAGGAGCTGATACCAATCCTATTAAAAGTATTCCAGGCAATCAAGAAAGATGGAACTCTCCCTAAGTCATTTTATGAAGCTAACATCACATTGATATGCAAACAGGGTGAAGATCCAACAAAGAAATAAAACTATAGGCCAATATCCTTGATGAACATAGATGTTAAAATTCTCAAGATACTAGCAAACTGGATCCAACAACACATCTCAAAAATTATCTACCATGACCAAGTAGGTTTCATCTCCAGGATGCAGGGCTAGTTCAACATCAGCAGGACCATAAACATAATTAAATTCCTCAATAGATTAAAAACAAAAAACACATGATTATATCATTATATGCAGAAAAATCTTTTGGCAAAATCCAGTACATCTCCGATTTTTATCTGATGATAAAAATCCTCGAACATCTAGGTATAGAAGGAACATAGCTCAAAATAGTAGGAGTCATCTATGAGAAACCCATAGCCCACATACTGCTAAACAAATAAAAGTTGGAACCATTTTCCCTGAAAATCAGAACAAGGCAAGGATGCCCACTCTCACCCCTTCTGTTCAACACAGTCTTAGCTAGAGCATTCAAACAAGAGAAGGAATTCAGGAGTATCCAAAAAGGAAAAGAGGAAGTCAAGTTATTTCTCTCTGAAGACGACATGATTCTATACCTCGGAAACCCAAGAGAATCTGTCAAAAACCTCCTTCACTGATAATGGACTTTGGCAAATCTAAGGGTATAAAATAAATGTGCAAAAGACAGCTGCATTCCTGTACACCAACAATAAACAGACAGAAACCCAAATAAAAAGTACAATTACATTCACAATAGACACAAAGGCCAGAATCAGTGGTTCAGCCTATAATCTAAGCACTTTGGGAGGCTGACGCAAGTGGATTGCCTGAGCCTGCAGGTTTGAGACCAGCTTAGGCAAACTGGTGATACCTCACCTCTACAATAAATCAAAAAATTAGCTGGGTGTGGTAGTGCATCCTTATAGTCCCAGCTACTTGGAAGGCTGAGGTGGAAGAAGTGCCAGAGCCTAGCAGCTTGACAATGAGGTGGCTGTGACTGTGCCACAGTACTCCAGGCTAAGTGACAAAGTGAGACTCCAAATAATAAATAAATAAATAAATAAATAAATAAATAAATAAATAAATATCTTGGCATCTTCCTAACCAGAGAAGTGAAAGAATTTACAACAAAAACTACAAAACACTGCACAAGGAAATCAAAGATGACACAAAGAAATGGATATCCATGCTCATGGATTGGAAGAGTCAACATTGTTAAGATGTCCATCCTACCCAAGGCAATCTACTCATTTAACGCAATACACATTAAATTGGCAGCATCATTCTTCTCAGTTCTGGTAAAGACAATATGGGAATTCATATGGAAACATAAACAACCATGGATAGCCAAAACAATCTTCAGCAAAAAATTAAATAATAATAATAATAATAATAATAATAATAATAATAATAATATAGCAGAAGGTATTGCACTCCCAGACTTTAAAGTTTATTATAAAGCTACAATAATCAAAACAGACTGGTATTGGTACAAACACAGACATATAGACCAATGGGAACAGGATAGAGATTCCAGAAGCAAAACTTCAATTTCACAACCAACTCATTTTAGACAAAACCTCCACCAACAACCACTGGGGAGAGGAGAACGTATTCAGTAAATGGTTCTGGGAAAACTGGCTGACCACATGGAGAAGATTAAAACAAGACCCCTACCTATCACCATACACAAAAGTCAACTCTAAATGGATCAAAGACCTAAAAGTAAACCTCAAACTATAAGAACCTTAGAAAATGCGAAAGACACCCTTATAGAAATCGGAACTGGTAACTAATTCATGATCAAAACCCCAAGTGCCCATGCCAGAAGAGATAAGATAGACAAGTGGGACCTCATCAAACTGACGAGCTTTTGCAAAACCAAAGAAACCATCAAAAGAATGGGGAGACAGTACACAGACTGGAAAAAAAATATTTGCCAAATGTATATCTGACAAAGACCTAACAACTAGTATCTACAAGAAACTCAAACGTGCCAAAAAGAAAACAAAAACAAAAACAGCCCCATTACAAAGTGGGCAAAAGATATGAATAGACAGAATAGACACTTCTCAAAATAAGACATATGAGCAGTCAACAGATCCATGAAAAAATGCTCAGCCTCACTAATTATCAAAGAAATGCCTGTTACAATTACACTGAGATACACCTAACATCAGTTAGGATGGCCATCATCAATAACTCAAAAAACAACAGATACTGGAGAGGATGCGGGGGAAAGGGAATACTACTTCCACACTGATGAGAGAGTGTAAACTAGTACAACCTCTGTGGAAAACAGTTTGGCGATTCCTAAAGGTCTAAAAATCAAGCTTCCATATGACACTGCAATCCCACTGTTGGAAATATACGAGGAACTCAAATCACTCTATGCAAAAGATACCTGCACACAAATGTTTGTTGTAGCATTATTTGCAATAACAAAAACATGGAACCAACCATGCTGTCCATTGAAAGAGGACTGGTGTGGGGGGCCAGCCCCTGCGGAGAGATTAGGGGGTCCCTGGGAGGTATGGCGGTGTCGGCGATTATTCTGGAGAGATAAAGAGAAAGAAAGAGACTGGACTCCTGTCTAGTGCAGAAGCCAATTCTGTAGGAGGGAAAGATATTAAAAGAGAGAAAGATGGAGGGATAGATATAAAGAGAAAGAAAGAGAAAGAAAGAAAATGGGCAACTGTTCAACGGATTGAGCGGAAGCCATTTAATGGG
>CAUYQG010054392.1:0-17311 GCA_963574415.1 Tarsius wallacei | reverse complement strand
CACGCCCGGCTGATTTTTTGATTTATTGTAGAGATGAGGTCTCGCTTGCCCAGGCGGGTCTCGAATCCGCGGGCTCAGGCAATCCACTCACCTCAGCCTCCCAAAGGCGCGGGATTACAGGCTGAGCCACCGAGCCCGGCTGTAAGGACACTATTGAGGGATTTCTTTCCTAGTGGTCTTGGTGATTTTTTTTTTCTTTCAATTTTTCACTCGAGGGGGTAAGGTCTGCTGAGAGTGAGGCAGGGAAGATAGAATGTTATGTTTGAGGAGAGTGCAAATTTTGAAATAGCTGCCGATGGGAATGAAGCTGATTAGAGATACGGTTTTGAAGACCCAGGTGAGGTTAGAGAGTACGAATTTGTGATGTTACTAATATGTTAAGAGTGGATGATTTCTCCAGTGTAGGACAAGGAGGAAAGAGTGAGTGAGTTGATGGACCATGGATCTAATGTGAAAAGGGAAGAAAGTAAAGACAGAGGAGGACAGATTTGGGACACATGCAAAGGAGGCTCAGGATTTGGGATGCCTTGATGACTTTCAGGAAGTACATTTGTTCCTTGGTGTGGTGGGGGAGTTGGCCTAGGATTGGTTCCAGGTCCCCCCAGACCCGCCTCAGTACATACCAAAATCCACACATGCTCAAGTCTTGCAGTTGGCCGCCCTGCAGAAGATTTGTAGAAATGTGAAAGAATGTCACTGTTCTTGCTGTTTGCACTGTGATTCTCCTATTCTCGCTGTTCCCTCAGGTGCAAAAAGTCAGACCTCTTTATCCAGGAGTTGCTCATCGTGATACTGTATTTTGATCCAGGTTTGGTTGTGGATGTGGAACGTGTAGTATGGAGGGCCTACTATTTATTGGGGAAAAAAGCTGCATATAATTGGATCAGTGCAGTTCAAACTCATGCTGTTCAAGGGTCAACTATATTTGGATTAAAAGTTGGAATGATAGGAAGTTGTAGCATTGGAGTTGAAAATTTCAGGAGGAGATGGTTCAATGTAATGACAAGGTTCAGAGAGACCATGGGGTGAGTTGAAGTAGAGTGAGGGAATGAAGTTATTGGAATAGGCATTTTCTATGTCTTTAGGAATTTTTTTGTTGTTGTCACTGCCTATCTATTAATTACTGAGTGAGGCATGTGTTGAAAATCTCCCACTATGAAGGCAGATTTGTCAGTTTTTCCTTAATGATTCTCTCAAATTTTGCTTTATGTATTTTGAGTCTGTTGTTAAGTGTATAGACAATTATAGTTTAATTAAACATTTTATAGTGGTATAACCTTTTGTTGTTAGAAATACTTTTTGTTTTAATCTATTTTGTCTGATACTGGCATTGATACCCTAGCTTTATTTTGGTTAGTAGTTGCTTGGTATTTTTCTATCTTTTGATTTTAAAAAATCTTTTTCTATACCTTATGTCTTAGATGCCTCTTCTATAAATAGTGTATAACTGGACTTTATTTTTTGATCCTGTTTGATGATTTCTGTTTTTACTTGGAGAATTAGTTTATTTATCTTGGTTGTGGTTATTGATACAGTAGAAACTAATTCTCCTATTTTCCTTTTTTTTTTTTTTTGGATTGACCATCGTTTTTTCCCTGTTCTTATTTAAAAGTTACACACTCTGTGATGCTTCAATGACTTGTACTTATTTTTTACTTGCATACTTAAAGTCTAAAGGTGACTGGTATCTTTATCTTCATCTTATATGATACAAAGACCTTAGAATGCTTAAATCCTCATCACACCCCTTCTAGTTTATGTGCTACTGTTGTCTGGTTTTAGTTCTAGCTCATTCTTCTCCCCCTCCACACACACATAAAACAGACATTATTATTATCTTTACAGTTCATGTTTGTTTAGATTTGCTCACATACTTACCAATATCTTTGCTTATCATTTGTTTTTACATCTCATACCTTTCACATGAGATCATTTTCCTTTGGCTAAACTACATCCTTTATTTATTTATTATTTTATTATTTTTTAATTTTAAAGATGTGGAGTATAATTCAGGATTAGGTAGATAAGTGGTCATTGTACAGGTAAAGTTTGGGCCTCCCTTTGGTCCCTACTTCTGGTTTGAGACCAGGTACCCTTTCTGATGTTATGTGCCCTCCCTCCTGGCAGTGCCCTGCTACTACCAAACCCTTTCTTTTTGTATTCTGATAAATTGTTCAGGGTCTGCTAATGAGTGAGAACATGTGGTACTCAATTCTTTGTTTCTGTGATAGATCACTGAGTATTATAGACTCTAAATCCATCCAAGTTGCCGTGAAATCCATAATTTTGTCCTTCTTTATGGCTGCGTAATGTTCCATCATGTGTATGTACCACTTTTTTAATCTAGTCCACTTTCAATGGACAACACAGTTGGTTCCATGTTTTTGCTATTGTGAATAATGCTGCAATAAATATGTGTGTGCAGGTATCATTTTTATAGAGTGATCTAAGTTCCTCTGGGTATATTCCCAGAAGGGGGATTGCTGGGTCATAGGGAACGTCGATTTTTAGATCTTTTAGGAATCGCCAAACTGTTTTCCACAGAGGTTGTACTAGTTTACACTCCCACCAACAGTGTTGAAGCATTGCCTTTTCCCTTCATCCTCTCCAGCATCTGTTGTTTTTTGAGTTGTTGATGATGGCCATCCTGACTGGAGTTAGGTGGTATCTCAGTGTGGTTTTAATTTGTATTTCTTTGATGATTAGTGAGGATGAGCATTTTTTCATGTCTCTGTTGGCTGCTCATATGTCTTCTTTTGAGAAGTTCCTTTTCATATCTTTTGCCCACTTTTTAATAGGGCTGTTTGTTTTTTCCTTTTGGCACATTTGATTTCCTTGTAGATTGTGGATGTTAGACCTTTGTCAGATGTACAATGGGCAAATATTTTTTCCCATTCTGTGGACTGCCTCACCACTGTCTTGATGATTTCTTTTACTTTGTAAAAGCTTTTCATTTTGATGGGGTACCACTTGTCTATCTTACCTCTTATGGCATGGGCATTGCCTACTCTGATTCCCATGAGGGTGTCTCCTGCATTTTCTAAGATTATTATAGTTTGAGGTTTTGCGTTTAGGTCTTTGATCCATTTAGAGTTGATTTTTGTGTATGGTGATAGGTAGGGGTCCTGTTTCAATCTTCTGCATATGCTCAGCCAGTTTTCCTAGCACCATTTACTGAATAGATTCTCCTCTCCCCAGTGGTCATTGGTGGAGGCTTTGTCGAAGATGTGTTGGTTGAGAAATTGAGGTTTTACTTCTGGAATCTTTATCCTGTTTCATTGGTCTATATGCCTGTTCTTATACCAATACCAGGCTGTTTTGATTATTATAGCCTTATAATAAAGTTTGAAGTCTGGAAGTGTGATACCTCCCACTTTGTTTCTTTTGCTAAGGATTGTTTTGGGTATTTGTGGTCGTTTATGTTTCCATATGAATTTCTGTATTGTCGTTTCCTGTTCTGAGAAGAATGATGTTGTATTTTAATGGATTAATGGATATTGCATTGAATCTGTAGGTTGCCTTAACAATGTTGATTCTTCTAACCCATGAATATGAATTATTTTCCCATAGTTCTATGCAATGATGAGTGGAATGTATATTCCATGGTTGTTGGGTGAAGTGTTTTGTAGGTATCCATTAAGTTCATTTGGTCAAGCCTTAAGCTCTGGATCTTCTTGTTGGTTTTTTTTGCCTAGATTATGTATCTAGGGTTGTTAGTGGGGTATTTAAGTCCCCAGCTATGATAGTGTTAGAGTAGTCAGTATCTCTTTTTAGTTTACTCAATAGCTGTTTTATAAAAGCTGGTTCTCCTGTGTTGTGTGCATATATGTTTAGGATAAATATTTCTTGTTGATGGATTTAGCATTTTATCATTATGTATGTCCTTCTGTATCCTTTTTAATTTTTGATAGCTTAAAGGTTGTTTTTTCTGATATTAAGATCACGACTCCTGCCTTCTTTTGTGTTCCATTCACCTCAAAATTTGTTTTCCATCCTCTAACTTTAAGACTGTGAGGGTCCTTTGTAGTGAGATGTGTTTCTTGAAGGCAGCATATTGTTGGGTTGTGTTTTTCTATCCCGTGTGCCATTCTGTCTTTTCAGTAGTGCATTTAATCCATTCATGTTCAGGCTAATTATTGAGATGTGAGAATTTATCCCTGTCATGAGGCTCTTATAAAGTTCTTTTTTGTTATTGTTTGTTTATTTGTTGGATTTCTTTTGATTTTTTTGGTTGGTATGTGTGTGTGTTTCCAGTTTGCCAGTTATGATGCATGCTGTGCTGATTCTGTTTTCCTGCATTCTTGGGAAGAGAGTGTTCTTTTTTTTCCCCCCTTTCTTCTTTAAGCATCTTTTGTAGAGTTGGTCTGGAGACAGCATAAATTCTTAGGGATTGAATGTCTGGGAAGGATTTTAATTTCCATCAATGATGAAATTTAGCTTAGCTGGGTAGGAATTCTTGGTTGGAATTGTTTATCCTTGAGGACTTTGAAGATTGGACTCCAATGTCTTCTAGCCTATAGTGTTTCTGTACATAAGTGTGCTGATATTCTAATTGGTCTTACCTGGTAGGTAGTCTGACCTTTCTGTCTTGCTGCCTTTAGGACTTTTTCTTTTATACCTACTCTGTGTAAGCAAATTACTATGTGTCTAGGAGTTGGTCTTCTCATTTGATGCTTGCAGGGGTTCTCTGAATCTCTTGTGTTTGGATGGTCATGTCTCTGATGAGATGAGATAAGTTTTCTCAGATAACCTCATGAAATGTTTGTTCCAAAGTTGTTTCTGTCTGCCTTTCTGCCTCAGGAATGCTGATCAGGTGTATGTTTGGCATTTTAATATAATCACACATCTCTTTGAGGCTTTGTTACATCTTTTTAAGCTTCCTTTCTATGTTTTTGACAGTTTGGGTTAGTTCCGTATTTTGCTCTTTAAGCTCTGAGATTCTTCTGCTTGATTAATTCTGCTTTCCATGCTTGTCAGTTTGTTGTTTACTTCGTTTACTGTATTCTTGATTGCCATCATCTCAGTTATCAACTCTTTCATTCTTTCTTCTTGCCTTTGTTTGTTTCTATTCATCCTCTCCATCAATACCTTGATATCAGGATTTGTGGTTTGAGACCAGTCATTCTGGGGTCTCTTCATTGTTTGAGTTCCAATGTCTGTATTCTCGGACACTGTCTTTCCAGAGGTCTGGGGTGTACCTGTATTATTCCATTGATTCTTCTTCATTTGTAATGGATTTTTCCCTCCTTTTTTTTTTTTAACCCCTCTTTAATTCCATTGCTCAGTGATAGGGGGGTAGCTTTCACTTCTGTTTGCTCAATCCCCTATTCTTCCTTAGGTAGTGCCTCTGGATTTGTTCACTTTTAAAGCCAGGGTAGGGGACTGTGCTTTTTGCAGTTTTGAGATTTGATTAAGGTGTAATGAGGGAGCTATGGTTCAGAAGCTACCTGCAGATCACAGTATTTGCTGACTGGGGTGTGGGCTCCCTGGAACCCACTTCCCAGCATCTTACAATATGTCCATGTGGTGGGAGCATATGTATACTCCCTGAATCCAAAATGAATTAAGGGAATGGAAAAGAACAGAGAAAGAAAGAAGGGAAAAGAAAGGAAGATGAAGAGAAAGAAGGGGAAGGAAAACAGGCAAGCAGACAGGTTCCCAAACAAAAATAAAAACAAATTGAAGATAACACGCACCCTCAAATATACCCATACGCAAAAAAAAAAAAGGGAGATAAAGGGGCAAATCAAATCAGAATATACAAAGATATGTAAGGAGAGAGCAAGTAAAAGAAAAAAAGCGCTCCCTCTTGTGACCGTTTCTGGAACTTCAGGATCCTTTCCTTTTTTTTTTTTTTTTTTTTTTTTTTTAAATGGTATGTCTGAAGCTCTGCCTCTTTTGGCTCACTGTGAGGAGTGGGCTCCAGTCTCTAGGCCCTCCTTTCTGCTCTCAGCACAGGCCGATCAGGCTAATCTCCATGTGGGTCAGACATCCCATGGACTGCTGAGGGAAGGAGAATGAATCAGGTCAGGACTCACCCCAACTTCTCTGCTGCTGTGTCTCCCACTCCAATTGCATGTGTCTGTGTTTGGTCCAGTGTTGGGGGTGGGGTGTTTGTCTCTCTGGTCCTGTGCATTTGAAGTATCTTCTCTGGGCCAACAGTGGTTGATCTCAAAAGAGTACAGAGGTTGCCCCTCGGTCTTGGGGTGCAGGCAGCTCAGAATTGGGCGAGCCTGGTTCTGGGACAGAGAAAATGGAGTTGGCCTTCTTCTTCTCCTACAATGGAGCTCAGCTCCAGATTTCCTCCCTGCGCTTTCTCCATGGTTCCTTCTGCCAGTGCCTGGCCTGATGCCACAGGTGGTGGTGTGTGCCAGGTACCAGGTGCTGAGAGGCAGCTGATCTCTGTTGCCTTTACCCAAGAGATGCCCTGAGAATGGTGGATGTTCCTAAGCCCAGGAGGCACCGAATTCAAAACAGTGGTAAACTGCAGCCGCTTCTGCAGGAGAGCCCTGGGTACTTGATCCCATGTTTCCCCTCAAGTATACATTCCCTCACCCACTTGCACACATACACGCACGCAGATTCGTCCTTATGCACACTTACCACGCATAGACCCACACTCTGATCGGTTTCATTGCCACCTTGCCCGTTGCACTTGCCACATAATGTTCTTTATTATTTTAGTGAGGAACTTTGGATGGTAAGTTCTTTGTCTTTGTCTAGAAATATCTTTTCTTTGTCCTTGTTCTTGAAAACTGGTTTTGCTGTATGTTGAATTTTAGCGTGACAGTTAAATTATCTCAGGATATTGATAACATTATTCCACCGGCTCCTTCCATAGTTGTTGAATCAGTCTTATTATAATCTGTCTTTTTCTCTTTTCTTTCTGGCTACTTTTTAAACACAGCTTTTCTTTTCCTTTTCTCTTTTGAGATAGGGTCTTGCTCTGTCACCCAGACTGAGTGCAGTGGCATGCTTATAACTCACTGCTCACTGCAGCCTTGAACCCCTCCAAGCAATACTCTTGTGTCACCTCCCAAGTAGCTGGGACTACAGGCCCACACTACTGTAGTCAGCTTATTTTTTTATTGTTGATAGAGACAAGGTCTCACTTTGTTGCCCAGGCTGGTCTCAAACTCCTGGGCTCAAGTGATTCTCCCAACCTTGGCCTCCCAAAGTGCTGGGATTATAGATGTTAGCTACTATACCTGGCCTTAAAACAGCCTTATTGAGATGTAATTCACATACCATTCAATTTACCCATTTAAGGTATATAATTTTCTGGTTTTTAGTATAGTCACAGATATGTACAAACATCATCATAGCCAATTTTAGAACATTTTAGTCACCTTAGAAAGAAATCCCATACCCTTTAGCTGTCACCTCCATCTCTATATTTCCCCCTCAGCCCTAAGCAACCCCTAATCTATTTTCTGTCTATAGGTTTGTCTAATCTGGACATTTTATATAAATGACACCATATAATGAGTCATTTTTTATAACTGGCTTTTTTTTTACTTAGCAAAATGTTTAAGTTTCATCCAAATTGTAGTATATATCAGTACTTCATTTTTTAAACAGCTATAACTTTTATTTATTCTTTCATATAAAATTTACCATTTTAACCATTTTCAATGTATAGTTTAGTGGCATGAATTACATTCACAGGGTTGTGTAAGTATCACCACCACTATTTGTTTCAAAAACAGAAACTTTCTACCCATTAAGCAATAACTCCCCTTTTTTCCTTCCCCCTGCTATTGGTAACCTCTAATCTACTTTCTGTCTATATGAGTTTGCCTATTCTGGGTACTTCATATAGAAATTGTATAATATTTGCCCTTTTGTGTCTGGCTGCTTTCATTTCATTGTCTTCAAGGTTTATGCATTTGTACCAGTATCATAACTTCATGTCTTTTTATGGCAGAAAAGTATTCTGCTGTATGTATAGATAGTCAGCCTTCCATATCTGTGGGTTTTGCATCCATGGATTTAACCAGCTGTGGACTGAAAATATTTATAAAGAGAAGTAATATAATGATAGTACAAATTTTAAAAATATAGTATTCAACTATTTACCTAACATTTGCATTATATTAGGTATTAAAAGTAATCTAGAGATGATTTAAAGCATATAGGAGGATGTGGTAGATTATATACAAATGTTACATCGTATTGTGTAGGAGATTTGAGCATCCATGTCCAGGGGATTCTGGAACCAATACCCTGCTAATAACAAGGGATGACTATATCATATTTTGTTTATCCATTTGTCCATTGATGGACACTTGGATTGTTTCCACCCTTTGTCTGTTGTGAATGATGCTTCAATGAAAACTAGTATGCTGTGGGTGACAAAAAAATGTATACACATTTTAAGTGATGCTATCTGTTTATTATTTTTGAAACTGAATTGAATTATGGTAGCAATGTGCAGTATGACATTCACTCAAAAGATGATGTTAATCAAATGAATGCTAGCCTCATCATGTGACAGGAAGGACAGAAAATGGCAGAAGCACGGTTGTCATCAAGGAGTGCAAGACCATTTTGAAGTGGTATTTGAAATTCGAGAATGTTGTGGAAATACAATGACGATGGAGGAGTGAGTATGCAACAGAACCTCCAACATGCCTAACAATTGCATGTATTCCTGATAAGTCTGAGATGCATGGTACTGTGTATGATGTGCACAAGGGAACATCTGGGAGG
This sequence comes from Tarsius wallacei, assembly GCA_963574415.1. Lineage (NCBI taxonomy): Eukaryota > Metazoa > Chordata > Mammalia > Primates > Tarsiidae > Tarsius > Tarsius wallacei. The sequence goes on along the minus strand of CAUYQG010054392.1, from coordinate 8,599 downwards.
CCTCACACAACAAGTTTTGCAATAGTTCACCATAATCAGAAGTGTCTGGATACTGATGGTAACCATTTTGAGCATCTCTTGTAATTGCAGAAGTCAAATGTAACTTGTATTCATCTTTTTTTATTGGTATATATTGAATATTACAATTTTAATACAGTTTTTCCTTTCTTAAAATACATGTACTTTTTTGGGCACACTTTGTATATGTATCTGTTCAAGTCTCTGCTTTTAGTTGCTTTGGGTATATACCTAGTAAATTGCTGTGTCATACGGTAATTCTATGTTTAGCTTTTTGAGGCATCACCACACTGTTTTTTGCAGTGCCTGTACCATTTTTCATTCCCATCAGCAATCTTTAAGTTCCAATTTTATTCCATCCTCACCAACATGTGTTATTTTATATGACCTTTTGATTATGGACATCCTAGTGATTGTGAAGTGGTGTTTCATTGTGGTTTTCATTTTCCTGATAGCTAACGATATTGAGCATTTTTTCATGTACTTATTGGTTATTAGTATATCTTCCCTGGAGAAATGTCTGTTAAGATCCTTTGCCCATTTTTTAACTTGGCTATTTGTCTTTTTATTATCAGATTGTTAAGAATTCTTTCTGTATTCTAGATACAAGTCCCTTATCAGATATATGATTTGCTTGGGAGTTACAACTAAATTGGAGCCACTTTAAATTCTTCTTGTTAGGTTTTCTAGGCCATCCCACCAGTGTAAATTTACACTGCCTACCTATTTAGGGGCTGGCTTATGGTTACAAAATCTTGGGAGAGGCTTTATTTTTCTCTCACCCAATTCCAAGGTCAAGACAGCAATTCCCTGTTCAGCAGAGTAGGGTTTGTTATCTTTTCAAACTATACACTTAGTGTGTAGCTCTTGGGGGAGGGTACCAGTTTTCTAATATATTCTCGGCGTAATTTTCACGTTGGATGAGTCCTAAGCTTTATCTCTTGCCTAACCTATCCCTATCTCTCTTTGTAGCTTGCTCAATATTTAATGTTCCTACTTTCATTTTGTTTTGGGGAGCTGCTGATTCTTTTCATGCCAGCTCAGAAATGTGCTTAAACAGCTAGATATAAAAACATTGTTAGGTTGCAAGAAAGCAGACGGGGTCATTCAGGGTATCTAATGTACAATGTTTCTGTAGATGGTGATCAGGACATTGGAATTGAGAAGGTTCGTAAACTCTAAGTCCAAGGTGATTTATTGACATGGACATTAAAGTCTTATGGCATGATATTGGGACTAGGGTTGAAGAAGAAAACTGCATCAGATGCCAAAGTTCTCAGTGAGTTTTGGAAAGGTACTAGAAGGTTTGTAGTGAACTGATAGGGTAGAAGTAAGATAGAGGTAGTAAGGTTGGGTGAATTAAGTCTTGGAGGAGGTCTTTTTCTATAGAAGGGTGAAACAATGGCAACCTTGAAGTGTTGATAGAAAGTAAAGATACTTATCCCTTCTGCTTGCCCTGTGTTGCACAGCATTGTTGAATGGTAAGTTTTATGTGATTCTCTCTTACTTTGACATCTTTCTTAACCTCATATTGTTTCTGTTCATAAACTGACCAAATTGCAACAAAAATGATTTCTGTTGTTTAGGCATACTTTGTAAAGAATGGGAAATAAGAAGATCTGCTTTATTCTTTCTTCTAATAGCTCAATAGACTGAGTTCTTCCAGTCAGGGAACATAGAATGTAAACTTCCTGAGAGCAGGACTTTTTGTCTGTCTTATTCAGTAAACATTGTTTTATATTTTTAAAATTTGTCAAAGGAATTGTAGTCTACTTGAGTAGTTTTCATGATCCTGACTAGAGAATTTCTTGTTCAGTTTGGCAGGAGGAAAGAGGGCCTACTCTTCTTCTTTTCTCTCTTTCTTCCTTTTCATTTCTTTCTTTTTTTGAGACAGGTCTTACTCTGTCACCTAGGCTGGAATGCAGTGGTGCAATCATCACTCACTGCAGCTTTGAACTTCTAGCTTCAGGTTATCCTCCTGCCTCAGCCTCCTGAGTAGCTAGGACTACAGGCATGCACCACCACGCCTGGCTAATTTTTAAAAATTTCCTGTGGAGACTGAGTCTGGCTATGTTGCCCAGGCTAGTCTTGAACTCCTGGCCTCAAATGATCCTCCTGCCTTGATCTCCCAAAGTGCTGAGATTACAGACATGAGCCACTGTACCCAGACTTTTTCCCTGTCATTACAAAGATAAATAATAAAGTATAATGTACATGTACATGCAGAAAATTGCCTGTATTATAAGTAATCAGTTTGATTAATTTTCACTAACTGAACACATTCATGTAAATATCATCCAGATCAAGAAACAGGGCCTACCTTTTAAAAGCAATACTTCAGAAAAGTCATTTTCATATAATATTGTGGAAGTCTGAATCTGTAGTGACTCAGATGTGGTAGTTAAATATTTGCCAGAAAGGCAATTGTGAAATATTTGTTGCATGTGAGTTTTTCCTCCCTAGATGTGATTAAAAGAGAATGTCAGATTTCCTGTAATGCTGGAGCCTAGGGCAAGTGATTGTGTGCCACTTATTGTATATTCAACATGATGAATAGTGTTGCTAATAGTTCATATCTTAAGGGTATAAAATTACATTTTTTTCTACTGAAAATTGCTATTCTCTGTGTAGAATATGGCAGATTTTGCCATAATATGTATTCTTCCTTTAAAAAAAAATCTTATATCTAAATTTATACTTCTTAAAAGTATATTTAGATTCTTTCTGGAACCATTTCTAAGTACAGAAAAGGCGATATGGAATATTCTGTATTTCAGACTTTAAAGTTCGGAGTCATGACTACCAAAATGCAAGTGTTTAAAGAAAGTCTGCTTTTGTTGCTTTCTCTTGTACCATTAAATAATTGATTTTTTTACATTTCTATCATCAGGGGAAGGTATTGGTAAACTTTTTCTTAAAGGACTAGGTAGTAAATATTTTATGCATGAGAGCCATACCATCTCTGCTGGTGTTGTGTAAAAGCAGCTGTAGATAATACATAAATGAATGGGTGTGACTGTGTTCCAATAAAACTTTATTTACAAAAACAAGTAGTTTGCTGATTCCTAATCTAGAATAACACCTCAACAGATGGACATTCCAAATGAAATGGTATAGGGGAATTGGTTATTTAGTAATTCAATTAACAAATGTATTGAGTGTATTCTATTTGCCAAACTGAGGACTAAACTGTTAATTACATTCTTATATGAATACTTGCTAGAATATGAAGCATCATTGAAAATGATAATTTTGAAGACTAAGCAACATGGGAAAATGCTTTTAAGTGGGAAATCAGGATTAAAGTTTTAAGTTTGTATCTTAATAAATATAAACTAATATTGAATGGAATACATGCATTTTTGTTGGGTAGAAGGCTTATGGGCAATTCTTTTCTGTTTTAAAAATTGTCTGCAGTGATTTACGTTCCTTCATGTGATACCAATTAAAGCTATTGTTTTTTTTATTACCATTACGTGGTATGAAAAAGAGAAGCTTTGTAAAACTGTTGTTCAGTTAAGTCCCGAAGCCTTTTTACTTAATAAGATTGACATTTGAGGAAAATATGTTGCTGCTGTGTTGAAGATACATTGTCATTTCTTTTAAATTTTTTATATTTTAACAGTGTCCTTATGTCTGCCATTTGTTATATTTGCTTACCAAAAAAGAGAATGGTGAGTATTTTCATTCCAGTTGTATTACATTCACTTTGTAGAATTAGCATTTGCGTTGGCCTTTATGAAGTTAAAATAACTATTAGCATTAGTTATATGACAGGACTCATTTTGTGGAAATTGCTTTTTGGTACTTTTATGTAAGGACATTTCCTTAATGGTTTAACCGAACTTGGTGTTTATATTAAATGGTGGTTCAGTTATAACTAGTTTGTTTTTATTATGAACCAAATGATTAGTACCTCTTTTCTTTACCTTTTCTAGTCCAACCATTTCGTGTGCGAAAACTGCTTGATCTTCAAACCAAAATGGTGAGTACCAAAAAGACCCAAGACTGGCCAGTGTACTGTGTACAAGGTACTAAGCTAGGCTTAGGGGATACAAAATCAAATGAGTCATTATCTTCAAGGAACTTATTTTTAGGGGAGCTCAGTCAACACATTGGAAAATTAGACTTGAGGTTAAGGAGGAGTGGTGATATTTGAGAGAAATTTTAAGGAATTTATAGGATTTAAAGAGGCAAAGAAGGGAGAAAAGGGCACTCCTACCAGAGGGAACAGCATGAGCAAAGACATATAGATGCCAAAGAGCAAACATTGTTGAGGGAATTGTGTTGGTATGGCTGGAACAATGTGTTAGGGAGTAGTCAGAAATTGGTTTCTATTTTTGTGGATGTGCTCTAGAAAAGCATTTCAAGATTATCTTCTGGATACTTCAACGTTAGTATATTCTCTGACTGTTATCTCTTGTCCTTACAGTTCTCTTGCATTGTTATTTCTACTATACCTGCCAGGTAACAGAAGCCTGTGACATTTTGGGTATAAAACAATAGGAAATAGTGTGCCTATGCCTAACTGGAGCCTTCATGGCCTACCCAAAGGTATTCATTCACATTGAATGAAAAAAAAACAAACACAGAACACATTCGTGCTTCTCCAGTGTGAGATCTCCCCTTAGTGCAGTTCAAGAATTGTTCTTGTTTCATAACCTCCTGTTTTAGTTCCATGAGTACAATAGCCTCCTGTCTTAGTTCTCTGAAGATATTGGTAATGTTTTTGTCCAAATTGAATTTTATTTCATATTAATAGAAATTGTGAAAAAGATGTACATTTTCTCATATTACAGCAAAACATTTCAGTGGAATAAGACAGTTCCTACCATAATATAAGATCTTGCTGATTTGTATTAACTGAAATACAGTATATGTTCAAGTTTAAAAATGATTTATTAGGCCAGGTGTGATGGCTCACACCTATATTCCCAGCACTTTGGGAGACCAAGGTAAGAGGATTGCCTGAGCTCGTGGTTTCGAGACCAGACTGGGCAACTTGGCAAGACCTCATCTCTATAATAATAATTTAAAAAAATTAGCCGGGCATGGTGGTGGCCTGTAGTTTCAGCCACTTGGAAGGCTGAGGTGGAAGGATCACCTGAGCCCAGCAGGTCGAGGCTGCAGTGCCCAGGAGCGAGCCACTGTCCTCCAGCCTGGGTGACGGTGAGACTCCAACTAAAAAAAAAAAAAAAAAATTTATTAGATAATTAACTAAAAATTTAAAACCCTGACCAAATATTAAATGTATGGTTTCATTGTTAACATTCTATAGAGTATATTACTAAATTATTCCATTATCAGATAACACCCATTTATAAAGATATATTCATAACATTGTTTTGATTAGCTGAATTTTGGTGAATTTGGACAAGTCCAACAAAATCATATCAAGAAGAATCATATGTAACCTAACGTGCATGGTAGTACAAGGCATAATCAGCATATGTGAGGAAATATATTAGATATATGAATTTCTGATACCTGCAAAAGTGTATATCCTATCTATTCCTATCCATGCCCTATAACTGCCAATCTATGAAGTAAGCAAAAATACAGAAATTACCTTTCTGGTGACAGACATGTTATTATCCTACATACATGAGGCCCTACTGAGAACAATCTTCAGAACAAGAAAGGGAGAGTTAGGTCTCATCCTAAAGGTTGGTAAGGATGGTTTCTGGGATTTTCTCTCTACTGGGTATGAGCCTGTGTTTATGCATATTGGGCTATAATTTTTTTCTGTTCCCAGCTTTGTCTTTGTTTCCTCAGCTTTTCTTTTTTAGTTGTTTGGTCTGCCTTTCATGGTAGAGGTTTTTCTCAAATGTTTGGTAAACCTTATTTGTTTATATTTAAGAGTAAAACACTAAAATGGTGATTGGAAACTTGTGTGCATATACAGGACTTGTTCACTATAGGATCTTGTTATTTCATTGGGGAGCTTCTCAGATGACTCTGTAAGTTTTCCCAGAGAAGAGTTCTCCTGTTTCCTGTCTATGAGGTTGCAGGGTTCTTCAGAGAAAGATGATCAATAGGGGGTGTGTGTGTGTGTGTGAGTGAGTGATAGGGAATTGGCTCATATGATCATGGAGGGGTTCTTCAGAGAAAGATGATCAATAGGGTGTGTGTGTGTGTGTGTGTGTGTGTGTGTGAGTGAGTGATAGGGAATTGGCTCATATGATCATGGAGGCTGGCAAGCCCAAAATCTTAGAGTGGGGAGACCCAGGATAGCCAATGTTCTAGTTTGAATTTGACGGCAGTCTGCTGTAAAACCGAGAAGAACTGATATTGCAGATAAAGTCTGAAGGCAGTCTAGTCTGCTGGAGAATTCTTTGTTCCTTCAGGGCCTCTTCTATTCAGACCTTTAATTGATTGAATGAGACCTACTCATATTATGGAAGGCAGTAGGCTTTACTCAGTCTGCTGATTTAAATGTTAATCTTATTCAAAACACCCTCACAGAAACACCCAGAATAATGTTTGACCAAATATCTGGGCACTCTGTGGCCCAGCACATCAACACATAAAATTAACTGTTATAAGGTATATACTGGCTACTGGCAATCTGGGATTTAAGCAGTGCAAAATGGTAAGGAATGTTCCTGGTGTCCTCCCTCAGCTGTGCCTAGTGTCTGAGTAGTCCAGTAAAGCCCTAATGTTTTCCTAGTGTAATGAAGGAATTTGGTGTTCTAACTGCTTCTTATGTAGACTGTCTCGCAATCCTCCTGTTTTCTATTTATCTTGCAACTCCACTTTTCCGAGTTGTCTGGTTCCCTCAAATTCCTGAGCCTTTCTGGGAGTTATCAGTTGTGAATCTGCCCTTTTTTTTTGAGGCTTTTTCTATTGATGTCTTAGGTTTTATTTTCTCTGTTTTGCTTACTTGGCTACTATTTGCCCACCATCATTCTAGGTTCCAAAATCTAGTTTAGATTTCTCATTTGCTGTTGTTTCCTCTCTTGTTCTCTTTGAACTTGTGCTTTATATCTTTTTCATTCTTTTTCTGTCTTTTTAATGGGACTCTGGAATCACATACCGGGGGGAGGGGGGACCCAAAAAAAAACTGGAATTTATTTATGAAAAATTGTGTATTTACTGTTACATGTTTAAACTTCAGTAACCTTCAAAGTACTCTACGTTTAATGCAATACACCTATTGGTATGCTCTTTCCCCTGCTTCAGTTTTTGAATTTGTTGATTTTGGTACCTTGTCGTGCTTCTGCCGTTTTTTGCTTACCACATTGGCAAAACATTTTTCTTTGAGGATTTTTTTTCATCCAGGGAAATAAAAAAAAGTTGCTTGGAGCAAGATCAGGTGAATAGGGAGGGTGGGACATGGGGTTCATGCTGTTTTTGGTCAAAAATGCTGAACGCTCAGTGTGGCGTGCGAAAGTGCATTGTCATGGTGGAGGAACCAGTCATCACTTTGCCTTAACTCAGGTGTTTCTTTTGCAAACTGCAACCTTCTCAAAACTTCCAGATAAAAACTTTGGTTGACCATTTGATCCAGAGGAACAAATTCTGAGTTCATTACAAGGGGTCTGCTCTCCAAAAGATAATTCTGTTTTTTTGAGGTCCTCCCTCGTATGTTCAACATGCCATATTTAACTGGAAGTCTACCTGGCCTTTTAGTGTTAACTTTTTAGCAAAATGATAGGTTCAGTTAACTAGACAATAAGTTTTAAAGGTCTCTGCACTGCTAAATATTTGTTCTGTCAAAAACATTCCAACTCAAAATAAGCACTCTGATACTCATTGATAATAGGTGTACAGAGGTCAGAGGATATTTTCAACACAGGTAAACTGAGTCATTTTGGTTTTATTTTAATAAATTTAATTTCAAGAAGCTTTTATAAAACAGGAACATTGTATTTCTAAGCCTCATTTGCTGCCTTACTTTGTACAGTATTCAATTCAACAATATTTTAGTATAATAAAACAATTTGGTTACTTCCTTAGAACTCATTTTAGTGGTATGCTTTTTGTGTATAGCCAGATATATCAAACACAGGTATCTAGCAGTGATGACTTTTTTCATTGTGAAGTTAATGTTTTTGTTAAGACTTGTTTCAGTTATATCAAAGCTGCTCGATTACTGCATACCAACTGTAATTTCCTAGTTAATTTTCCACACATTATTATAATCAGATATTAATATTTCCTTCGCTCTATTTTCATGGCTTCCCTTTTGGTCTTCTTGATGTTTAGCTCAAGGGCTAGTAAACTTTGAGACCTGAATATGCTACCAGTGAAAATAAAACTGCTATGCTAGTAAGGATGATTGGTAAGCCTAAGATAAGAGTTGAGAAATATTAAGATAAAAATGAAAGAGAAGAAGAGAGAGAACATAAAGAAGAAGTAAAATCAGGGAAAAGATTATCAAAAAGAAGATCACAGGTTAGAGAGTGTTGTTTTATTTATTTTATTTTATTTTATTTTATTTTGAGTTGGAGTCCCACTCGATCGCCCAGACTGGAGTGCAGTGGCCGCTCCCAGCCACCGCAGCCTCGACCTGCTGGGCTCCGGCGATCCTTCCGCCGCAGCCTTCCGAGTAGCCGGAATCACAGGCGCGCACTACCAC
>CAUYQG010054390.1:0-45710 GCA_963574415.1 Tarsius wallacei | reverse complement strand
CAAGATGCCGCAAAGTTCTTATTTTATCCTTCTTTATGGCTGTGTAATATTCCATCGTGCATATGTACCACATTTTTAAAATCAAGTCCTCTTTCAATGGACAACACAGTTGGTTCCATGTTTTTGCTATTGTGAACAATGCTGCAATAAGCAAGGCATGTTTTTCTTAGAGTGAAGAAGCCAATTAAGAAATGACACATTATCATCATGGCTACATGCAAGGTCCTTATCTGATTATTGTTTATTTTCCTTTATTACCACAGGAAAAGCCTATACCCTTCTCCCTGCAGACAACCATTCTATGTTTCATGTGTACTCTTTTATTTGCATTTATTCTTGCAAAAATATATTTTGTTGTTTTGCATGCACATGCTTTTAACTTATCTTCTGTGTTATGTCATTTTCATGTCATCCCCTTTTGCTCAGAACTTCTTAAAAAATTTATCCATGTTGCTAGCTGTACCTCTAATTCATTGCTCTTAGCTGCTATATGATAACTCATAGTGTATATCTACTTACTATCTTTTACCTACATACCTGCCTGTCATCAACCCAAGAAATGCTGCACTAAACAGACTCCTACTTATCCCCTTATGGACCTGTGCAAGTACTTCTGGAAGCAGAACTACTGAGTCATGAAGTGTGCATATACTTAATTTGACTAATTGGTGTAGAATTGCGCTTCAGAATGGCTGAATCAGTGTGCACTCCCATCTTCAATGCATGAGTATTTCTGTCCCCATATCTTGCCAACATTTAGTGTCTTGGTCTCGCTGGGCTACAAAAACAAAAATACCATGGACTGGGTGACTTAACAAACATTTATTTCTTAGTTCTGGAGGCTAAGGAGTTCAAAATAAGGGCAATCAAGGCACTAGCAGATTCAGTGTCTGGTGAGGGCCTGCTTCCAGGTTCACAGAAGACAATCTTCTTGCTGTGTCTCTCAAGACAGAAGTAATGAGAAAGTTTTCTTTTATAAGGACACTAATCCCTTTCATGAGGACTCTACCTTCATGACCTAGTTACCTCCCAAAGGTTCCAGCTCCTCCTACTATCACTTTAGGAGTTAGGATCCCAAAATATAAATTTTAGAGAAACACACACACTCCATCTACATACAGCATTTGGTATTATTTGGCTTTCTAATTTTTGCCAGGACAATAGGTACAAGGTAGCATTTTATTTGTGATTCAATTTGCATTTTTCTAATTATTGATGAGTCTGTGCATCCTTACATATACTTATTAATAGACTTTGGGCTTTCACTTCTATAAATTGCCTGTACATATTCGTTTCATGTTTATCTATTAGAGTTGCTTTTTTGCTTCATTTGTATTGTTTTGCAGGAATTCTTTATAGTTTCTAGACATTAATAGTGTGTTGGTTGTAGACACTGCACTTATCCATTCTCCCTTCTATTAATATTGACATTAATATTGTTCTTTATGAAACAGAAATCCATAATTTGAAGTAATTGCAATCTTTTTTTTTTGCTTTATGATTGTGTTTTCTTTAGAAAGCGTCCTTTTTTCCCTTCTAAGTCATAAAACTATTTTACTGTATTTTCTTTCTTTTTTTCTCCCTCTCTCTCTTTTTTTTTTTTATTTTTGAGTCAGAGTCTCATTCTGTCACCCAGGCTAGAGTGCCATGGCATACTCACAGTCACCACAACCTCAACCTACTGGGCTCAGATGATTCTTCTACCTCAGCCTTCCAAGTAACTGGAACCACAGGCATGCACCATCATGCCGGGTATAGAGACCATGTGTTGCCAAGTTGCCCAGGCTAGTCTTGAACCCCCAGGCTCAGGCAAGCCTCTTGCCTCCACCTCCCAAAGTGCTAGGATTACAAACATGAACCACCGAGCCAGGCATATTTTCTTTTATTAAATTTATAGTTTTGCCTTTTATACTAGGTCTTCAATACATCTGGAGTTCACCTTTGAATGTGATGTTAGGCAGAAATTTGGTTTTTATACTTTCTGTAGTGAGCCAGTTTTTTAATTTAAGCAACTAAATGATTTGAGTTTTTCCCAATATAAGATATGATTATTTAACTTATTGCATTTCTTAGTACCTGGGTCTTACAAAAGAGGAAACATGATCTGCCTCTTCAAATGGCTTCTGATCTCTTTAGAGAGATGTAACACACATGAAATTGAACAGCATGACTTGATATAATTAAGGACTAAATTGTATGTTGAGAACAATACGTGCAGCAAAATTTCAAAGACAAAGAAAGATCAATGAGGGTTTCCAAGGTCAGAGAAGGCTTTGTATTATTTTACCTCTGTTTAAATGGCGGGTGTTTCTCTTTCCAACCACCACCAAGTTAGCTTTAGAAGAATTACAGGAAGGGTTCATACCTCATCCCAAGCCACTCCTGTTTATTGTTGCTAAATACCAGTGAATACAACCAGATTCTTCTCTCTGTTCCTATGGGTGATAATTAGACAAGAAAGACAAGTTACAGGTCTTGTTCTTCTTCATAATGAGCTTTGCTGATTTGAATGCAAACGGAGATGCAAAGAAAAATGAGTTCATGTTCAGAAAAATGAGTTCATGTTAAAATCCATTCCAGTTTCCTGAAAGAGTGAGGCAGACATAGCTCATCTCTCATATCATCCTTCACAGGCAACTCCAGTAATGAGACACCAATAATTCATCATACTCCTGAGAAGGTGACTCATTTTCATTATTATTCAAATATTATAAGTTTGAATAGAGTCACTGATGGAGGCAGTGCTTCACTTGGAGAATATATTTCAGAAACAGCAAAATATTTTAAAATCATAGGATCATGTCAAATGTGAAAGTTATAAGCTTGTAACACCGTGACAATAGTAATACTCAGTATATATCAAATGCCAAGCACGACACTAAACATTTATATGTATTATTTTAGTTAATCTTCAATAATAATTAAGAGGTAGGTCCAGCTACTATCCCAATTTTACAGATTAAAAAAATTCAAGATACAGAAAGATGAATTTGTTCAAGGTCATGTAACTAGTAAATGATATAGTTAGAATCTGAAAGTAAGGATTCTGATTTGAGATTCCATGTTCTTAAAAAAATTCTGTGCCTCATGATGCTTGTCACCCAAAAGAATCAGCTGCATGATTTTATCTCCCATCTAACATTCCACAAAATGTCAGAAGTATTTATTCCTGATATGTTATTTTCTTTCAGTTATACTATTAACATGGTCAGTGACCATCATCTGCATTTACAATGGCAACAATTGGGAATTTACTTAGAATTTTCTCTCTCCCCAATAAACACTGTTTCTGTACCCAAAACAGTTCCAAGCTCTATCTTCTTTGTACTCAGGAACATCAAAAACAGAGCCCAAAATGATCCTCAAAATATCCTTGAGACTATATGTCTAGAGTTGCAGAGACAAAGAACTTGGAAACAGAAAGCAATGCAAAGAAATAAATGTAGTTTAGAAGAACTCTGAAAAATTAGAAGGCAAAGGTAAGAAACTTGGCTGTGACACGCAATGTAGCAGGCAGTTCTACTGAGAAAAAGTAACTGGGTCAAGGTGAACTTAAACTTAGCAAAGGTGTTAAAGACTACTTGAAATGTAGAATTGCACAAAGAAAGAAATAAAAGATGTTTAATGTTTGGAGTCTAGCTATAACTAGAGAGAAGACATTGAATTTGAAAGATTTAAGAAAACAAATAAGCAGAGACTAGCAAGGAATTTTCTATTCAGAGGTTTCAAAACTTGGATGTAGAATTTGGCTTAGCTCTTACTTGAGAGCTTAGACCTATGTTCATTCTGTAATTGAAGATTAGGCATGACTAAAAGAAAAAGATGTGTATCATTACCTTTGCCTTCAATGTGTTTAATTCCTGAAAAAGTTAATTGTTGTATATTTTACATCTAATCCAAAATGTAATACCACAAGAAAGCAATATTAGCCCCTCTTTCTTTAAAAAATAAATTTAGATTCAGGGGGTTCAGCATGTTTGCTACATGGGCATATTGCATGCTGATGGATGGGTATTGGGCTTCAGGTGTTCCCATTCTCCAAACTTGACTAATTGGTGAACATTGAACCCAATAGTTAGCTTCAGAATCCTTGCCTTCCTCCTTGCCTCCCCTCTTATAGTGTCCCCAGTGTCTATGATTTCCATCTTTATGTCCACTTAGCTTTCAAATATAAGTGAGAACGTTCAGTGTTTGGTTTTCTGAGTTAGTTCACTTAGTATTACATTCTCCATTTCCATTTGTAGTGCTGCAAAGGACATGCTTTCATTCTTTTTATGGCTGCATAGTATTCCATGGTTTGTATATATCACATTTTATTTATCCAGTCAATTACTGATGGGCACTTCTGTTGGTTCCATGACTTTGCTATTGGGAGTCATACTGCCATGAACATACAAGTGCAGGTATCTTTTTTATATAATAACTTCTCTTTCTTTGGATACCCAGAATTGGAGTTACCGGGTCAAATGTTAATTCTATTTTTAGTTCTTTGAGAAATTGCCATCCCTTTTTGCAGATAAGAGGACTACTAAACCTCTGAAGTTAAGGTCCATAGCTAGTAAACGATGGTGAGGAGATTTGAAGTTGTGTAGATAACTTCTTACATGTGCTTCTTCCATTAAATTGTTCTACTTGTCAGAAGGAGACAGCTAAAATAGGAGATAGAATTGTTAAGCATGTATCAATTATTCTTTAATTTAATTTTTTAAATCCACAAAGATCATAAATACTCTATGCTGTGCTACTTCAATTTTCTTAATCAAAACATTGGGTTTACTTATTACAGAAAGATGTCCTCATCCTCATCCTCATTTCCATGTACTAGTTTTTGGTAAGGAAGGCAACGGTGGAAGGAACTGTCATAGGGAGAGAGGAAGGAGGTTGACAGATATATTTACATATGTGTGTATGTATGTCTAGTAAAAACAATCTACAGGTAGAGGAAAGATGTGGACAACTATGCTTTTTGTGGGAATTTTTTTGGAAAGGAAACAATATGTGTTATCCCTAAACTGCCTGAAAAAGTTGTAAATACAGCATAGTCTTCACTCTGCCAAAAAACCTGTTTAGATTAGCGTTCATCATTCAGTAAATACAGCACCACATTAGGCAGTACAGGAGTACAGGAAAGGCTAAGAAAAATGATTTTCTCTCTCTCTCTCCCCCCTTCCCTCCTCTCTCCTCTCTCCCCCCTTTCTCCCCCTCAAAGAATAATCTAAATCTAGAAGATTTTGAAATCAAATGACAACAAACCTAGAGAGGATGTGAACCTTCTAAAGAATGAGCTTCCCTTGCTTTGAGCATTCTGGTTTTAAATATCTTTAGGACAACTTTAAACAGATCCAAATTAGATACTTCCCTCTCTAAACGAGGTAATTCAGACCAAGGTTTCTGTGGTATACTGAAAGTTAGTATGTTATCTTTTATAATCCTTAATTGCAAACTTTTAAATTCTACAAATATTTTGTCTCAATCTCAGAAATATCAACCAATTTGAGATAAGGTTATTCAATATATTGCTATTTGCTATATATGATTAGTTAGTCACAGATGTCTGTTTTCTTCTGACATTCCACAAAGAAACATTGAGGAAAGACTACTGCAACCAAAAGAAGTGACTGGTAACATTACAAAATATCACACCCCACTTGGTGATCTCATTATCTCCTGGTTTAGAATAATCAAAAAGTCATTCTTTCATGGCACTCCCTCCATGACACTGGATCCATCTACCTTCTCCAATAAACACAGCACTACACTCAAAGCTGTAGCAGTTAGACCCAATCCCCAGAAGTACAACAAGCCTCAAAAAGCCCTTGAGCATTACTCAGTGTTTGGGTTGGCCATGACTTTATCCAAGCTTGAAAGAATGGTTCACAGCTGACTTCTTTAAAACAAACAAACAAAACACGTAGACTCTTAAATAGACACAATAGCAACTTTAAAGTAATGTAATTGGAACGACCAAGATTATGGTCCTTATTTTTGGAGGGCAAAGAAAGTAGGCTACCTTTGGAGATGGGGTAGCAATTTCTGATCTGCTATGAACCACTCAAACAGTGAGAACCTACCTGTGTGCTTACCCTGAGGTCAGCACTGTGAAGGTATTAACAGGCTCTGAAGCTACACTGCCTTGACTTCAATCTTGACATTGTGGCTCACTGCTGTGTCACCTTGGACAAGTCACTTCCTCATCTATATAATGTAGATAATAATAGTATTAACCTCAGGGAGTTGATGTGAAAAGCAAATGATCTCAAATACAGTAAAGTTTGTGTTTGGTGCATAGCTGGCAGACATCAGGGATAACTATTTCTACCATTATAACTATTGTAGTCTCACCATGGAAGAGCTTTCCACAAGTAATCAAATTACCTGAAAAGGTCCAGGAGGAGAAAAAAAATTCCCTCCAGATAGTTCATGTGCAATTTCCTTTTTTTCTCTAGGAGCATTGATCACAATGTGACATAAGGCACATTAAACATTGTTGTAAATGTTTCCTGGTAAATGCAAGGCTTTCAGATAAATTTCTACTTTCTTTTTATTTGTTCATATATTCAACAAAATATGTTGCATGCCTACAGTGTGCAAAGCACTATTTTAGATATGACAGAGTATGAAAAGATAAGTCACCATCCCTAGGTGTGAAGAGTTTGCAGTTTAGTAAAGGAGATAATATGTTTGCATAAATAACTCTCTTAAGGAGTAGAAGGTGTGAGAGGGATAAGAAGAATGAAGTCAGAAGGAAGAGAGATTAGCTTAAGGATGAAGAAATAAACACAAAGACGGTATTAACTAAGATTGGTCTTGAAGGATAGCTGTGATTCAGAAAAGCAAAGCTGGCAAAATGGGGCAGGTGCCACAGACCAAAGGAACAGCCTGAGAAGGATAAGTGTACAGGAGAGCGGTAGCCATGTCTTAAAGGTATTGGTGGTGATATTGACCAGAGACGGAGGGTGAACTCTTTGAACGTTTGATGTTGTGAACACAGGCTCAAATGCTATTGCCTTTTTTTTTTTTTTTAGTTGGGTCTCACTCTACCACCCAGGCTGAATTTCTAGCTCACTGCAGCCTCGGTTCCTGGGCTCAGGTGATCATTCTACTTTAGCCTCCCAAGTGGCTAGGACTACAGGTGCACGCCAACACACCAGTCTAATTTTTATTTTCTTTAGAGATTAGGACTCACTATGTTGCCTAGGCTGGTCCCAAGCTCCTAGGATCAAACAATCCTCTTGCCTCAGCCTCCAAAAGTGCTGGGATCACAGGCATGAGCCACTGCGCCCAGCCAGCTGTTGCTTTTTATTCTCTATTTCTACCTCCATGTCAACCCTTGTAGCAATGTAACTTCAATCAAGCTCTATTTAAGGCCAAAGATGGTTTTTAGAAAGCATCTCTTTTTATACCACTCTTTGTGTGGTACTCATTATAAACAGAAGAAAGCAATAGGATGTAAAGAGTCTTCACAGTGTGGTTTTGGGGTTTTTTTAGTTTTAAGGAGCTCATTTGGTGTTGTGTTGGAAGAAACAGTTTTTATATTCCATTTGCCAATCTTCTGTGGCGTATGTATCTGAGGTTTGCAGTCTCAGCCATGAAACACTCCCAGTGCGAATACATGGAGTGCTAAGTGGAGCCGGTTGGGAAGCATCTGACAGAGAAAGGCAGGCAACATGTATAAACAGAGTTAGTTCAGGAATGAGAGCTGAATGGCTGGGCGAGTCTGTTTGAGTTGACAGCCTCTCCCTAACTCTTTCATTAAACACCCAACTAACCTTCAATTGCCCTCTTAGAACTTAATCTCAGTGTAATTTCCAGCATTTCAAAATCATCAAGCAGAAAGAGGTACGACCCTGTCCGAGGATCTTTTGTTCAATGCTAGGAGACTAACTCAAACTACAAAATTCTACAAATGCCCTAAAGTGAGAGGTAGGATGGATTTATAAATCACTAACTCTATTAGGTTGTGTAAATAATAATAGATTTATAACAAGCTGGCATGCAGCTTTAAAAATAAACAGTCCCTCTGAAACTTCTGGGAACTTGGATTTCCAGAATGTTAGCAGAAAGAATGCTTCTGATGCTATAGACCTTGCTCTGCCAGGGAAACATAATTTCAGAGTCTTTAGAAAGCTAATTTATACATAAAATTCATTCAGAAATAAAGTTTATGTTTGTGTTTTCTCTGATCTCCCCTATTGTAAATTTATTAGTACAGGAACCCTTTTTATCAGTCCCTCTACAACCACTTCTCAAAGTATTGTCCTCAGACTAACCTGAAGATTCCTGGGACTCATCCCAGACCTAGTAAATAACAGAGACCTGGAATTTTAGAGAGGAGAAACTTCTTCAATATTGTAATCACCAAAGTTACCTAGATTCTTCTTAAGGTTTTTTGTTTTTTTTTTTTCAGCTTCTGTCTTCCCAGTCAACCTAACCAAAGATAAAACTGATGCTGGGTTTAGATATTCTCAGCGGGCACCTTGCCAGATAGATGATGTCATCCAAAATCAAAAGCTTAATCCAGTACCTTCACCAACAAGTTGCAAACGGCCAGGAATCAATTGTGGGTGGAACTTATGCAGAGGATAATTACGAACCGAACTTCTTTAAATACCCAACTGCTACTTACCTTTCTTCCTTTTAAAATGTACCACTCTTCTCGCTGTTCCTTTTTGTTTGTCTTTTCTTTTCTTTCAGACTCTTCTCCTTTCTGTTTACCCACCACCTCCCACACCGAGTAATGTACTGGCTGTGGGTGACAAAAAGAGAAATGATTATAACCACATCACTCTTGCAAAAACATGTCTTCCAAAGTAGTTTTGTTTCTAAGGTATAAACTCCACACTACCTCGGTCCATTTAAGCTTTTCTTATTTAAGTACAAAGAAGGATATATTTTGGATACTAACAGTTTCTCTATTTTCTCAACACCATCTTTGATGTTAAATTTAACACTATTACTAAATAGCATTACAAGTTTTATATTTTAGGTCAATCAATTATTTGATAGCATCGCTATGTGTTCTACAAAAGAAATCAAAGTAAAATTTGCACCTCTTCTAGACATTTTAGAAAGTTAACAGGGAAGCTGTGTGATTGAGTGGGAAGACATAGACCCTACAGAGGAAAGACCTGGGTTCAAGGAAATTGATATAATGCCTCTAAGTTGTGTGATTGAGTGGGCTGTGTGATTGAGTAAGAAGACATAGACCCTACAGATAGAAGACCTGGGTTCAGGGAAATTGATAGAATGCCGCTAAGTTGGAGTTTTTTCTTCTAGTAAAATAAGAATCCAAATAATGCTTATTTCATAGAATTATTGTAGGTGTTAAAGAAGATAATGAATATTTTATTTCCTGATGAAACATTTATGAATCCCTGTTAGTGCTAAGAAAGTTATAACTTGTTGCTTGACCCCTGAACCCGTCTTTCCTTTATTTTTTGTTTTTGTGCTTTTCAAAATGAGAGTTAGTTTTCCTGCCCTTTCCTTCATGATTTAGGATATTTCATTTGCACTTTTGGCTCATCTTCGGTCCAATGTGAGCCACAGTAACCACATTCAGATGCCACTGTTTCCACCAAGTGGGTACATGGGGATACTGCAAGCCAAACGCTAGATGTGACAAACTACAGCTTCACAATGCTGTGGCAGGTGACTAAAACTGTGCATATGGACCCAAACCAGTAGCTTTCCCACTCCTTTCTTGGTGACATAAACTAACACAAATTTAACCAAATACTGCAACACCACCTTACTCTTTCTTCCACCCTCATTTGCCTAGAGTCAATAATCAACTACAATTTGAAAATTTTTGGCTCTCTCCTCAGTCCCTAATGCTTCTTCCTTACAGTCTTACAACCACAGGTCTTCAGAGAAAGCTAAGGCCTGCAATGTCAGGGTGGGAACTAGTGAACCACAACGATTAACTATGAAAACATACACAGCATTTTATATGTGTTTAATCTTTGCAGCCTTGGGACTAGCAGGTGGATGTTTTTGTTTTATGAGTTAGGAAACTGAGGCTGAAATTGGTTCAGTGACTTTGCTAAAGTTGCCCAGTTCGTGAGCAGTAGGACAGGCTCAGACCCTTGACTTAGCCAGGGTTTTCTCTGTCCTCCTCCAAAGCTTCTCACATCCCATGCTGTGAATGTTTCTGTTACTCCATCAATAACATTTTTAAAAGTTACCTTCTATGCCAGCTACCTGCACCAGTATATAGAATTACCTGGGTAGATGTAAAATATTACTTGGGTCATTTTAAAATATGAATGCTAAGTCCCCTTTAGACCAATTAAAGCCAAAATTCTGGGCAAGGAGCCTCAGCAACTGTAATTTTTTATTTTAATTTGGCGAATGATTCTGTTGTACTGTGAATATTGAGAACCACTGATTTACATAATGATTTTACTCCTGTGAAAATTTTTTCTGTTGCTTTAATAACTAATCAAAGATATGTTCTTATTAGAAATTTTCTTATTAACACATAGTTTCTCTCTTGTTGTAATAACAGGTGGATGAGATATTTATAGATTCGGCCTTGAACAAGCATTATATCAAGAACCATGTAGTCAGACTGACGTATGTATGTTTGGGCAAAGGTGGGGTCACAGGCCTGGAGGGACAAACGGCAAAGGAGACAAAGACCCTTACATACTGTGTATCTTTTTGGACTAGGCACTCCTCTAGGACCTTTCATAAACATTATTGCTACAACAGTAGCAACATGTAGGGCTGACTACCATTTGACAAATGAAAAACCTAAGACTCAGGGAGGGTAAGTTATAAGTTCAAAGTTCCCCAAGTGACATTTTCCACAAGTGACAGAACCAGGACTAAAGCCCCATCAACTGATTGTAAAGCCTGGAACCTACCAGAACCTATGGCCTTTGGAAAACCTAGCAGCATGTCATTGCATGTACCAAGCTGTAGTCTTTCAACAGATACATTGTTTCAAACATATTAAGAAGGCAAGATTGACTACAAAATGGGATCATAAATTTTACCTGTAATGAAGCTCCAGTGACATGAGGCATGCCCAAACGAAAAGACGTTCCTATTTGTAATAAATTTTCTTTTTGTTGTGGTTCAGGAGAAAGTTCATATCAGTTGCAGAAATTGCTCAGAGGTTTCAATTGTGTTATTTTGAAAATTACATAGCTGAACATAAATGTCATAGGCACAAATCCATGAGGTTGTATAATTCATTTTCTTCTTAAAGATAAAGAAAAAGAATAAATTTGGATTAGGATTTATTTGAAGGAAATAACGATCAATTTTCTTACCAATAGATTATTGCCTTTTTAGTAGACTTCAAGTTATTTATATCTTTACTGAGTAACTAGTGACTTCTATGAAATTGTATAATATGAAGATAATAATTTCTATAATATTTAGGAGATTAAAAGCATATAAATATTGGAACTTTCCGTATTTCATGACTTCTATTTTCAAATTCTGCTTTGCCACATTATTCTAGCAACATTATCATAGTCATATGAATTTCTTTGGATTGTAGCCATTATCATTATGTGATTTTTTGTGTGTGGATCCATTGAAATTCTACCTGTAAACAATGTAAATGCCTCTGATTGAAGAGGGAAACTACTTGATCATCTGTTTGCCAACCTGATACAAAATTTTGATTACTGAGATCTTTATATTCTGGAGCCTAAATGGACTACAATACATAAAAGATCTTAGAACTGATATAAATTCCTTTTTATTAGCCAAAAGATTCAGGAAGATAAGCTTCTAGTGTTTTTCAGAGCTTGTATTTTTTTGAAGTGTAAAAATAGGAGACATGGCAGATCAATATGTATTAGTTGCTGTTTCTTTAAAAAGCCTATAATAGTTTGATTTTTCCATTTTAAGAGTACATACAAATTTAGTTTCCCAGGTAAAGGGACTTGAATCTTTTTACATGATATTCAAGAATCTAGGTATGTTTAATCTGGAGAAGACACAATGTTGCTGTCTTCAAATATTTTAGAAGGAAGAAGAAATTGTTTTATGTATGTTCCAACTGATAGACTTGTGCCTTATAGAATGGAAGATACAGGGGGACATTTCAACTCAAAATGAAGAACTCTTAAAATCAAAGCTGATTAAAGAGAAACATGCCTCTTTAGAGAATTCACTTTCCCATCATTTTAATTACTGCGCTGGGATTAGTGGACCGCTTGTTATGGATGCTGTAGAGGTAATTCGGGCACCAGATATATGACTGATTGGCCTAAGAGAACAAAAAATTTTCTTCTCATTCTCAGAGTTTGTAATTTTAATGATGATTTGTTTAATATTCTAGTCATATCTAACTGCTGTAATAAGCCTTTAAATTAATGGGGAAAATGCATTCAAAACACGAATGCTAGAAGAGAAGAACATATAAAATGACCTTGGCCATTTTACCTAGTGATAAATGGAGTGACATATAGAAGAGTGTGAATGTGAGAGGATTAGCACTTGACAATCTCAGCAACTGGAGTGTAATTCAGGGGAAGAAGATGCAGGAAAGACTTAGTATCAGATACATTCTCTGAATATGCATCTTCCTCTTGCGTATCACAGTCCAGAGGAAGATGGTGTGAAAGCAGATGTCATTATGGTGTTCCAGTTCCCTTCTACTGAGCAAAAGGCAATAAGAGAGAAGAAAATTCGCAGCATCTTAAATCAGAAGATAAGGAATACAAGAGCCTTGTCAATAAATGCCTCATCTGTTCAAGTTAATGGTAAGTAGCTGCCTTTCTGTGTGATATGAAATTCTCTATTAGGTCTACATTTTTTCTCATCTTAAACTTATTTGTCACTATTGCCATTCCAAATAATAGCTAGAATTCAGATGGAAAACAAGTTTCAAGTTAAGGAAGTGGCATTTCAGGGTTTTATTATTCTCTGATGAAAATGTGTCTGAAGTTAGTCATCAAGTGGTTTTCCTGATAGTAATTGATTGGCACTCATCCCAAAATAAAGGCAAACCTTTACCATTAACAGAAGGTTAATCCGACCCAGTCATTGCCTCCATGACTAAGCCAGTGAAAATTCCAAGGGTTTAGCAACAACTATATTTCTGAGTGAAACTTTCCTAAAACACAAGTTCATTAAAATGTATGCATAGTTTCTAGACACAGTGATGTTCTGAAGCTTTTGTTAACTTTCTTTCTTTGGGCATTTGAGAAAATGGCAAACCAACTTTGAAATAATGCTTTCAAAAATGACTGAAACCATTTATATGTTGTTTTACTCTTCTCTTTTTTGCTCACCCTTAGCCATCATACCATTACCACTTCTCTAAATTTAAAAGGACCAACATTTATCAAGGCTCATCTCTAAGTCTTATACATGAAATAACTATCTTACTTCCATATTCCAATGAAGCAGGCAAATCCACCTTTATAGAGGTGAAAGTCAGGGCAAAAAGATTGAGGAGTTCAATAGTTAAAAGGAGCTAAGATACAAATTTAGATGTCTCATTTCCTGAGAGACTCCATAAAAAGAAGTTTCTGTGGTCAAACACATCTTAGAAATTCTGTCTATGATACTTATTTCTTGGAAATTTATCCCTCATAATAGCATATTAAAGTCTCTGAAAACTCCAGCAAGACAGAAACTTGTTTACCCTTGTTCATTAAGCTGCTGCCATGACATCTATTTCCAGCAGACAAGTACAGATTTCTCCTACAAATTCCAATAGATCTCAGACTTAAGAGAGTCACAGACGAGAATCAGATTTTTATCAGACATGAAACAGGATGCCCTGCCCTTGTTAGGAAGTAGTTGACTCTTCAAGAGGAAACCCAATCAGGAAGTGAAAATCTGAGGTAATGGAATGGGCAGATGTTTGCTGATGTGACAAAGAGTCTGCTACTCAGGGAATAAAGCTAGGGACCTCTCCCAACTAGGAGGGAAGGACCTGTCAAGTGCTTAATCCACCTTCTTTGTTCGATGGGGAAGCAAATGAACTGAGGTTGTGAAATAGTGACCATTCTGATAAGTTACATGATGTGTTCTCTGTAATTCTCAGTAATCAGTTAATTTGCCAGCAATTTAAAAGCCTAATCTGAAACCAGAAATGAAGCATGAAATGGCCATTGACTTGACTGCCTGAGCTTTTTGTTTCTTACAGGCTCAGTCTCTGAGCTTTAGTTTATTTTAATGATTGTACTAGATTAAAAGGCAGGATGTTCTGATGGAAAACCTGATGAGAGAGTTATCTAATCAATTCTAACTCCACTGAGTCACTGCAGGACCACCCAAATAATTGGTCTATGCCTTTGCCTCCATTTTCTCATCTGTAAAGTTGCAATGATAGTATCTGTTCTTCCTGAAATTACAGAAACATTATAGGAATATACAAGACAATAGAAAACATAATGTGGAATAAATAAGCTATTACTACTGAGAGAGCAATCAAATTGGGCATATGCTTTGGAAACCTGAAGACATTAATGTGAGTGACTGACTGGTAGTAAGTAGTAAGAGGTAGGTCCGTGAAAGCTTCAGGATTTCCAATGTTAAAAAAACAGTGTATACTAGCACTTAGGAGAGGCCTATTTAATGGAAAGCTCAGCAGAATCCTTAAGGCAACTCTTATAGGCAAAAATATTGCTCTCGAGAAACACGTAATTTTGGGACTTCCAATAAGTAGAAAATCAGAGAGATTCTAGTTCAAGTTCAGAAATTACTCAGTAGTTCAATATGCATCCATAATTTGTCAAGAATCTGTATTTTGTTTTGACTAATAGCGGTGTGGTGCAGGTCCTTCAAGAGCTGCAATGTGTCGAAGCAAAACTAAAATCAACTTCTTTGCATTGCAGAAGCCATGGTTGTGGTAAAGCAGCTCCCTGCCTGCATGTCAGGTGATGTATGCTCCATTTTCCACCATGATACTTGGAGCACGTAGAGCCCTGAGTACTAACTAGCTTTCTCCCAACAGAGAAATGTGTTGGAAGGTGATCACTTTCAAGACTAAAGTTTTAAAGTTTCTGTTCACTCCTATGCCTGGAAAATAAAAAATATTTGACCAGAATTAGAAATCTTCAACTGCCAGTTACTGGTGTATTGCTAGTTTACCACCAGGTGTAATCATTCTCCCTAAAAATCCAATTATTCAAAACCATTAGGCTTACCCTTTTATCCTGGAGATGGATGACTTTCAAGTTGTTCGGAATAAATTGACAAAGTTCTAACTAAAAAATTCTAGCATTATATTACTTTCCACTTTAAAGCATTACAAAGGACAAATTAAATAGTTTTTTGATGAAACAAGAATTTTACTATCTTAAACTACATTTGACAAAAAAAAAAAAAATGAGTTCCTTCCATAGAGTAAGCACTGAGAAGCTGTCCTGAGCAACTGATTCTTCATCATACAACGATTTGGGGATGCCTCTAAGGAAATCGTTGAACTGTATATTTTCTGGGTTTTTTTTTTTTTTTTGAGTTGGAGTCTCACTCTGTCACCCAGACTGGAGTGCAGTGGCCGCTCTTGGCCACCACAGCCTCGACCTGCTGGGCTCCAGCGATCCTTCCGTCTCAACCTTCCAAGTAGCTAGAACTACAGGCACACACTACCACACCCAGCTAATTTTTTTGATTTGTTGTAGAGATGAGGTCTCGCCAAGTTGCCCAGGCGGGTCTCGAACCTGTGGGCTCAGGCAATCCACCTCAGCCTCCCAAAGCACGGGATTACAGGCTGAGCCACCGAGCCCAGCGGATATTTTCAAAAGCTCCCACTTTGTAGTTTTTCAAGTGGAATTTACAGAAAGTTTATAAAATGAAGTATGCTTATTTTGCACAGTGGGGGAAAGGACGCGGAGAATGTGTCTAAGAAATATGGCACTGGCAGAAAAGAGTAAAATATTTATCCTCATCTGCTTAGTAAGCTATTTTAACTTGGAAATCATCACCGTTTTCATGAAAACTTCCACAAACTTAAGTCTGTTTTCCCCCAACTTTATGAAGGTATAATTGACAAATAAAAATCACATATATTTATGGTGTACAACATGATGTTCTGATATATGTATACTAGTACAAATGTTTGTGTTTCCTTAGTCTGATTCCTAATTTTGTTAGAAATTTACAGAATTTAGTCTTGGATTGTGTTCAATAACTAGCCTTTACCAATATTCAGCAGTTGTTGGGTAAGAATACACAATAATTTATCTTCAAAAAAGAAAGCATTTTGATCACTTAGGAACTGTGCTGTAAAAGTATTTAAAAATATAGTCTATGTGGAAGTTTTTTCACCTAAATTATTTCATCAAAAAAAGCATTATATGAAATTTAAGGTAAATAAAGGAGACCAAAGCAGACCTTTTTTTAGCTGAGGCTGGGGACCTAACTGCTTGCTCCCTTTTTCTCCACCTTCCCATCTCCTGAAGTGGAATCCAAGGAAACCTTACCCCGCACTGTTGAAAAACCACAGTTCTGATGAATACCAACTATTTGTGGGCTTTCATCATCCACCGTGTTGCTTTACTTGCTTAATGCTTGAAATATTATCTACTTAAATAAAGGTTGCCTATAAGTCTTTACAAAAACTATACTCATATATTTTATCAGATAGCCATTCTCCTGACTGATCTGTGTGTTCAACTGTCTAGAATCTATATTTGATCAGTATCCTCTGATAATTCCTGGTCATTGAGACTAACCAGGAGAATATAAAATTATCATTCTTATTTTTATTTTGTTTTTCAGCAATGAGCTCATCAACAGGAAAGCTAACTGCCCAAGCATGTAAGTCTAGTTAGCTTATATGAACAAGTTCAATTTCCACATCAAAAAGGACATCTTCAAATATTAGCTCATAATTCCCCATCTGTGTTTAAGATGGGAATAACAATTGGGCAATGTAAATATTTTTTTCTAACTCTTAAGATTTATCGTTTAGTCATGTTCTAGAAAAACATTTTACATGGTGCAATGTCTGGGGCAATTTGGAAAAAAAATATATTTCTGGCTTGAAATAAGTGGACTTGTTTTTTTAATTTTTAAAAATTCTATGAAATGTGCTTTCTGCTGAGAAATAAAATAAGAAGAAAGTAGTAGATGGGGAAGAGATAAACCCCATTATCTGTGCCTGGCTATAAAATATGCTTCATATTTTCATCTTTATGTCTTCAGGCAAGCAAGAACATGGTCATTTCTTGTCATTTAAAATGTCAGCAGTGGCTTCTGTTAACTCACTTCAAATCACTGTGGCTGGCATTTTGAAAGATTTCACAAAAGTGCTGATGAATTTGGGCAGTGGTGTTCATGCATTTGCTTCTGTGTCTTAACCCCTAAGTATTTTATTCACTTATTTATTCATTTAGCAAATATCTTTGAACATCTGCCAAGTGCCAGAAAGTGTGCCCAGTGGCCAAACCATTGCAAGACATGATCATTGCCCTAAAATTAGAGTTCCAATGTAAGGAAAGGTATAAATCAATCAGGAAATGTGAAAATAATGTGATAAATGCTATGCCAGAGAAAGAGTGCTGTGAGAGTTGGTCAGAGAGTCAGCTACTTTGTTCTCAGAAAGCGATCCCTGAAACAGGAGACAGGAGAGGCTATGAATCAAGTGACAGGTAGGGTGAGTGTCACGGGCAGGGCATAAAAATGTCTTCAGGCAAGCAAGAACATGGTCATTTCTTGTCATTTAAAATGTCAGCATGTTTGGAACACAGAGTGGAGGCTGGAAACATGGGAAAGGATGTGATTAATGGTAATCAAAGGCGAGAACCACACAGGCAATGAAGAGTCGCTGACGGGTGCACACATTTCAGGAAGATCACTCAGGCTGCAGTGTGGAGAATGGATTGGAGGGGCAAGACTTGAGGCAGGGAGATGAACTGGGAAGTTGTTGCACTCCTTCAGATGAGGAAAAAATGGTAGACTACATTAGAGTCATGGTAGAATGATGGAGATTTCTGAAATGGCTAGCCACAGTTGCTGTGTAATCAATACCAGTAAATTG
The DNA here is from genome assembly GCA_963574415.1 of Tarsius wallacei. Taxonomy (NCBI): domain Eukaryota; kingdom Metazoa; phylum Chordata; class Mammalia; order Primates; family Tarsiidae; genus Tarsius; species Tarsius wallacei. The sequence goes on along the minus strand of CAUYQG010054390.1, from coordinate 27,751 downwards.
AATATACTTTTATGATACCTAATTAGTTGGAACAAGAGTTAAACCTACTTGCCAGGTGCAGACATTCACACCTGTAATGCCAGCACTTTGGGAGGCCAGGGCGAGAGGATTACCGGAGCCCAGGGGTTCAATTAAGACCAGCTTCGGCAACTAGGAGAGATCTCATTTCTACAATAAATAAAAAAATTAGCCAGGTATGGCGGACCAAGCCTGTAGTTTGAACTACTTAGAAAGTTGAGGCAGAAGGATTGCCTGAGCCCAGCAGGTCTTGGCTGTGGTAGCTGTGAGTGTGCCACTGCACTCCAGCCTGGGCGACAGAGGAGATTCTGAATCAAAAAAAAAAAAAAGAAAGAAAGAAAAAGAAAAAAGAATTGAAACTACTATATTTTCTTTATTAGCATCATGCTCTAAATAGACTTAGTTCTCAGCAGGAACTCTAAGTAGCAGAGTAATCTTGGATCTGATGCACATGAAGGAGGACATGACTGTTCCTGGCAATAGTGAATGTGATGTTTATATGGGACTCTCCATACTGAATAATGAGAAGCTGGCCGTGATATACTAACCTCTGCATACCTTAGGCACTAGTCATTCAGAAAAATAGATGAGATAGAGGATTCCAACAAATGGACAATTACTTGTCTGACCAGGGAGAGTTGTTCTTTTGGTAAGGATTTTGTGTCAAGGTAACACGACTGGATCATCTAAAACTGGGAAACAGTAATCCTAGTGGGAGCTTTCAGGAGATCTGAAAAGTTAACACTGCAAATCTTCAGGGCTACCAAGCCATCACAGCCTAACATAAGCTCGTAAGCAACATATATCACATTTGCAAAGGTAGAGAGTAAGCAAAACATCAATACATCAGGAAATACCGAGAATGGACAGTGATATAGCACATGCTTATATAATAATAGATAGTACTATTGCATTTCAGTGCTCTATTAGGATCTTTGTATCTAAGATTAGAGAGATATTTCTTATAAGTAACAATATTCTCTTTTTCAGGTTGTGGTAAACGAGTTGTTCCATCGATAGTTAACAGAATAATGTCTGGAGACATTGCAGCCAAGGGTGCCTGGCCTTGGCAAGCTTCTCTTCAGCGTAACAATGAGCATCAGTGTGGGGCTACCCTGATTAGCAATACATGGCTTGTCACCGCAGCACACTGCTTCAAGAAGTAAGTTATTGACCTTCAGTCAGGCCCCATTACTGCTAAAAAAAACAAAACAAAACAAAAGGCAGAGTTTGCCATATTCTTGGTAACAAAGTCCAAATATTATTGAAGTTATTAACTTAAGTTATTTTTCTTATTGTTTAGTTACTTAATTTCTTTGGTTTTATTTAGTTATTTAGCTTTATTAAGTTATTTTTCCTATTTTTTAGAAAAGGTTCTTTTCTAAAATAATATTATACTTGTATACTTGGAAATTTTGGTGAGGTTAGAGAAAGTAGTAATCATTATCCTAGTATTCAGCAATCAAGTCTCAGAATTCTAAATAAAGAAACTGTATAAGGAAGCAGAAGTCATCCTAACACAAAACACTTACTAATAATACATAAAGCAAATACCTTGTCAAGCAATGTTCTCCACTTAATACTGGTGTCTTTCTGTCAAACGCTTGGGCCAATCTCATACTGATCACAAATAATCAAATTAATAGCAAAGAGAAACTGAAATCTTCACTGGATGCAGGAAGTTGGTAACTGTGATGATGAAGAATCAAATAGAACATTGACATATGAAGATCTGGTGGAATTAAAACATTTTACAGTCAAAATGAGAAATTAGCAGTATGATAAGGACAGGTACTTTTAAAGAGATTCTTTTGAGTACCAAAGAATTAAGGAAAGCCCTTGGGCTATTCAATGAGACCTTTATATAATAGAGTACTTCTTGACAGTGTTTACCTGAAATAAATAACAGCATATTGTGGATCAAATGTGACCTTGGTCAAGTTATTGAACCTTAGTGTTTTAGGAAATATCTTCTCACATTCTTTTGACCTATACAATTCTGACTTTTATTTATTACCAGAATTCCATCCACCTAGAAGTATAAATTTATGCAGAGATTTTTAATGTTCTATAGAATATAAGACTCTCTGCAGAGATTCTTAGTGTCTAAAAGACATAAGAGTTTAATAAGATGATATATTGGAAAGCTAGAAATCCCTTATATAGGTACCTGGTTTGGGACTAAATACTTCAAAGTAATGGGGAACTTACTTTGCCAGAGTTAGCCATGTTGTGGTAGATAGTTTTATTTTTGTAAATATCTTGAATACCAAATCTGTACTCAGAGATCTTCCACCATCAACACTGGCTGTTTCATCTGGAACAACAGGGACCAAATATATTTCTTCATTCATATAATAGCTGTTCCTAGGTTTCTCTTTTTCAGACCAAACATGAAATAAGTGAGAATTCCCAAACCATAAGTGAAAATAAATATCCCTACTTTGTGTAGCACCAACAACCAGATACATCTCTTATTGATTCTTCCCCTCTGAATGTTCTAACCTTTGTCTATTTTTCTCTTAGAATATGTTTTCAAGAACTAAACACACCAAGATAGGTGGATAGTATGACCAATGTTATATATGACAAAGTAAAATAGGAAGACTTTTCTAAGTCTGTCAAAAAAGACAAATGATATAAATTGAATGCAAAGGTAGCAGGTAGCTTAGGAACTAAATAACTCAATCCAAAAGGTGATGATTAATAATGTCTGCTGAAATACTGAGGATATCTATATGACTTACCTGAAATATCTAACCTTCATCATATCCTGAACGTTATACTTTCAAGACTTGACAGATGATGTGCAAATTATGCTCATCAAACTAGCTGATAACAGAAGGCTGGAAGAAAAATGAACTTGTTGGGAAGAAAAACAGAAATTTTTAAAGGCTCTTAAATATCTCAGAGTCATGAGCAAAAACTAAATAGCTAACTTTAGCACATATAAATGTAAGACTCTAAACTGGGTCAAAACAAAACAAGTATATCAGTACAGAAAGTAAAAATGTGCTTTAACATGTGAAAATCATGTCAAGGTTTTTGTCAGAAGATAGCTCACTTTGTGCAAGTCGTCCCTAACATTATTTAGTGGTTTAGATTGCATTAAAGAAGTGTGGAATCCAGAATACCTGAGACGTTAGAATGTTTTTTTTTTTTTAACTTTTTTTTTAATTTTAAAGATGTGGGATACAATTCAGGATTAGATATACAAGTTGTCATTGTACAGGTAAAGTTTGGGCCTCCCTTTGGTCTCCACTTTGCCTGGTCTGAGATTAATGTTATGTGTCTCCCACCCCCATACCCCCCCACCCCCCACCAGCAGTTTCCAGCTACAGCCAATTCCTTTTTTATAGTATTATGGTTACGTGCTCAGTGCTCGCTTATGAGTGAGAACATGTGACACTCAGTTCTTTGTTTCTGAGATAAATCACTGAGTATTATAGACTCTAAATCTATCCAAGTTGCTGTGAAGTCCATAATTTTGCTCCTCTTTATGGCTGTGTAATAGTCCATTGGTCAGATCCTACCTTGGATGGTGAACTCTGTCCTGAGTGATGCACTCAAAGAGAACATGACAAATGGCGCAGGGACCAGCAGCATTCAAATCAGGGAATTTGTTAGAAATGCAAGAATATAAGTTCCTATCCCAGACCTCAGGTTCAGAAGTTGTATTTTAATAATATCCCTTGATGTTTGTATACCTACTAAAATTTGAGAAACATTCTCCTAAGGGACAAACATTTTATCCTGAGAAAACTCCAGTAGCGATGATTATTGTATTCAAATATCTGAAGTATGCTCATGTGGAAGAAAATTAGGAAGTCAAAGAAGAAGAAAAATTAGGAAGCCAACAGGCAGAGCTGCTCAAAGATGAAAGGGATTTCCGCATGACGATTTTTCAAACTGCAGGAGGTTTCAAGCATAGACAATCACCATTTGACAGTGTTTCGTTTTTGTTTTTAACAACTATTGCTAATTATTAAATGCTACTATGCTACAAACATTTGGGAAGATGTTTAAAATTTGTTTTCTATAAGTCGTACATTCACCCTACTTGATAAACCCTGCTTGGCAAACCATTTTTTTTTTGTTGTTTCATTTTGTTTTTGTTTTGTTTTGTTTTTCTTAGGGGAATAAGAAAAGTTAAGAAACTTGCTTACGGTTACAATGTTAGCAGATGATGCAGGTGAAAGCAAGCATATGTCGTCCTCATGCCAAATTCCATCTTTCAAACATAGTATCAGTGAAGGGACTAAATAATTTTTTATGACTTTTCCTACTCTGAGATTGTTTGATATTATGGAGTTAACACTTAAGAAACTTCACCTCAGGACTTGATATTTGCAAGTTAATGATTAACAAAATTCCCAGATGCTTTTTTTAGGGATGACTTCCAGACCACGTGTCACCACTTTGAATTTATACAGGTTGCTTGGGAATCTAAATTACTATTTTATATTTATCACCCTTAAATTTTATCTTGTTGATTTGGGCCCAGATTAAGTGTTTACAGAGCTTATTTTTATTCTTGACTTAGCTCTCAGGTGAGATACTTCTTTCAGGTTTGTCATCTGTAAATGTAATAAACACAAGCTGTACTAAATAATATTAGGCTACTATTGTTTGAAAGTTCTAGAATGATTGTTTTCACTTGAGTAAACACCATTTGAGGTCTAAGTTGTACATTTCCAAGCCTAAAAAAACATGATTTACGTTAAGTTCATCTAGGCCTAATGGAGTTGAAGGAACAGCTTTGTACTACTAAAATTCACAAGGGAGTGATGTATAAAGCAAAATTACAGTGCATGTATGCTATGTGACCAATCGTGTTCACAAATTAGTCTTGATTTAGCTTTACTCAGAGTATTTTTGCATATAAAAATGTTGTATGAAAAGAAAATGTTTAAATAATAATAATACCAGTGCAATTAACAGCTGTCAAGTTGAACTTAAGCCCCACTGATATGTTTATATGGTCCTTCCATGACTAAAGCCACCTATTTAGTACCTACCTACCTATTAAGAAATAATTAGGTTGAGAAACAAGTATCTACATGGAAGTATCTGTCTTTTTGCTTAGCCCTCATGGATGATGTTAGTTCAATTAGTTAGTTAAGGAACATCAATCTTGCTACTAATACATTTTGGTGGAATACATTATGTGGGAGACGGCATCCTACGAAAAGAAGAACAGAGACCCGCAGGCAGATATGTGATACAAGGCAAATAGTTTAGCCCTTCTAAGCCTTATTTTTCTCAGGTATAAAACAAAGCCTTTACTCGATGACCTTTTGTCATTACTAAATGATCTTTCTGCTCCTTGTAAGTGCCATCATCCACCGGTTGCTCCAGCCCATAAGCCAGAAGTCAAACACACTTGATCTTCTCTCAGAAGACTACGCAGTCATCTCCTGACAGCCTTTACCACATCCATTCCTGACCTTCAAACTCTTATTCTCCAGAAAGAACCACCATGGTTTTTTATATCAATGAGACTACCCTACTCCCCAGAGAAACATTATCCAGTGGATTCTTGTATCACTTCAATGAAATCTAAGCACATTATCATGACCTATAGAACTTTCTAGAATCTGGTCCCTTCCTTCCTCTCCTCAACTCTACCATTCTTTCCCTCACATCCCAACTTCAGCTCATCTTGCCCCTGGCCTTGGGACTTTTTTTTTTTTTTTTGAGTTGGAGTCTCAATCTGTCCCCCAGGCTGGAGTGCAGTGGCCGCTCACGGCCACCGCAGCCCCAACCTGCTAGGCTCCGGCAATCCTTCCGCTTCAGCCTTCCAAGTAGCTGGAACTACAGGTGCCCGCTACCACGCCCGGCTAATTTTTTGATTTATTGTAGCGATGAAGTCTTGCCAAGTTGCCCAGGCGGGTCTTGAACCCACGGGCTCAGGCAATCCACTCACCTCAGCCTCCCAAAGCACGGGATTACAGGCTGAGCCACCGAGCCCGGCAGCCTTGGGACTTTTGCCTGAACACTGGTCTCCCTGATCTTCTCACACTAACTCCTTATCAACTCTGTCTCAGCCCAAATGTGTTGATCTCGAAAAAGTCCTAATACATTGACTATAAAAAGAAGAGCAGAGACAGACAGGCAGATATGTGATACAAGGTAAATAGTTTAACCCATCTAGGCCTTATTTTCCGCAGGTATAAAACAAAGGCTTTACTAGATGACCCTTTAGTACTCTATTCCATTGCCCTGTTTCATTGTGTTGATAGTCCCTATCGCCATTTAAAGTGATTCATCTACTTGTTCATTTGTCTTGATCTTTTCCCCCTCTCTGGGATCTAAAACCTCTTTTTTAAAAAACACTTTTTATTTTAAAGATGTGTAGTACAATTCAGGACATCGTACAGGTAAAGTCTGGGCCTCCCATTGGTCCTCACTTTACCTGATTTGAGATCAGGTACCCTTCTTGATATTGTGTCGTTCCCCCGCCCCCCCAGCAGTATCCTGCTACTGCCAATTCCTTTCTTATAGTATTATGGTAAATGTTCAGGGCCTGCTTATGAGTGAGAACATATGGTACTCTGTCCTTTGTTTCTATGATAGCTCACTGAGTATTATGGACTCTAAATCCATCCAAGTTGCTGCTAAAGTCCATATGTTTGTCCTTCTTTATGACTGTGTAATATTTCATCATGTATATGCACCACATTATTTTTTATCCAGTTCAGTTTCAATGGAAAGCATAATTGGTTCCATGTTTTTGCCATTGTGAATAGTGCTGCAATAAACATGTGGGTACGGCATCTTTTTTGTAAAATGATTTGAGACCCTCCGGTTACATTCCCATTAGGGGGATTGCTTAGTTTCTAGTTCTTTGAGGAATCTCCACATTGTTTTCCATAGTGGTTGAACTAGTTTGCATTCCCACCAGCAGTGTAGAAGTGTTTCCTTTTCTCCACACCCTCATCAGCATCTGCTGTTTTATTTTATTTTTTTTTTATTATTGGTGATCATCCTTACTGGAGTTAGGTAGTATCTCAATGTGGTTTTGATTTGCATTTCTCTGATGATTAGTAAGACTGAGCACTTTCCATGTATCCATTGGCTGCTCATATGATCTTTTGAGAAGTGTCTATTCATGTCTTTTGCCCACTTTTCAATGAGGCTATTTGTTTTTTTCCTTTCAGCACATTTGAGTTCCTTGTAGATCCTGGATGTTAGGCCTTTGTCAGATATACAGTTGGCAAAGGTTTTTGTAATCTAAAACTTCTATGAGCAAGAATGTGTCTTGCTTACCACTTTACCTCCAGTTTGTCAGATAAGGTTCAGCACACACATGTTCAGAAAATAATTGCTGAAGGGATAAAGCATGATATTTTATGTTCCTTGCAGTTCTAAATTCAGTAGTTTTGTATTGCATTTCTGCTTTGATATGCTTTTTGTGAATCTTTTATCTTTCAAGATATTAGCAACAGATTACATTTGAAAGGTCAAATTGCACATAAGTATTCTCCGGATAGTATTTTTTTTATTAGCCTAAATGCAATTCATGTAGCTCATATATTTTGTGCAGCTTATGTATTCTGTTCATTTCTAACCTTTTCCAGTAATGCAAATTCACATCAATGGACTGTTAGTTTTGGAACAACAATCAACCCTCCCTTAATGAAAAGAAATGTGAAAAGAATTATTGTCCATGAGAAATACCGCTCCCCAGCAAGAGAGTATGACATTGCCGTTGTGCAGTTCTCTCCCAGAGTCACCTTCTCAGATGACATACGCCGGATCTGTTTGCCAGAAGCCTCTGCAACCTTCCGACCAAATTCAACTGTCTATATCACAGGATTTGGAGCACTGTTCTATGGCGGTGGGTATCTTAGAAGCATTTACAGAACACTAAGCCCGATTTAGGGCAGGGTGATTTAATCTCTGTCAATATCCTGCCAGCCATTTCCACACAGCTTTGGATTAGTGAGAGTTCCTCCTTAGCAAATGACAGGAATGCTACTCAAATAAACTAAAGTTGAAACAAAAGCAAACAACAGCAGTAAACTAGCAAATTTGACTCTTGTAATTTGGGAGTCAAGAGATGAAATAAGTCTGGCTTCAGACACAGCTAGATTAAGTGCATATGATGTCATCTAGCTTCGAGTCTCTCTCTTTTTCCCCAAAAGCAAAGTTTTTTTTATTTTAAAAAATTTTATAAAATAGTGATCTTATTTTAAAGACTTTAACATACTTATTAAAAATAAACTAAAACTCCTTACAGAAATTGCTTTCCTTTTTTTAAAATTTATTTTATTTTAAAACTTTGGGTTACAATTCAGGATTAGGTATACAAGTGGTCATCACACAGGCAAAGTTTGGGCTTCCCTTTGGTCCCCACTTTGCCTGGTTTGAGATCAGGTACCCTTATTGATATTGTGCCCCATCCCACCCCAGTAGTATCTCACTACTGCCAATCTCTTTCTTATAGTATTATGGTAAATGTTCAGGGTCTGCTTATGAATGAGAACATATGGAACTCTGTTCTTTGTTTCTGTGATAAATCAATGAGTATGATAGACTCTAAATCCATTCAAGTTGCTGTTAAGTCCATATGTTTGTCTTTCTTTATGATTGTGTAATATTCCATCGTGTATATGTACCACATTATTTTTCTGTCCAGTCCAGTTTCAGTGGGTAGCACGGTTGGTTTCACGCTTTTGCTATTGTGAATAGTGCTGCAATAAACACGCGTGTGCAGGTATCTTTTTTGTAAAGTGATTTAAGTTCCTCCAGGTATAGTCCCAGAGGGGGGATTGCTGGGTCATATGGAAGATCAAAGTCTTGTTCTTTCAGAAATTGCCACAATGTTTTCCATGGAGGTTGCACTAGTTTGCATTCCCACCAGCAGCGTAGAAGCATCCCCTTTTCTCTGCATCCTAGCCAGCATCTATCGTTGCTTGTCTTATTGATGATGGCCATCCTGTTGGGGTTAGGTGGCATCTCAGTGTGGTTTTGATTTGAATTTCTCTGATGTTCGTGAGGCTGAGCACTTTTTCATGTGTCTGCTGTCTCTTTTCATTTTCTGGCCTTGCTTCTCCCTAAGTTGGCTTCCTTAAGAGGGATTTTAGCGCCACCTCGTGGTCAAATTGGCAAAAAACAGCTCAAGGTTTACCTCCTCCTTGCCCAGTAACAGAGGAAGGAACTTTCCTTCTGCTTTGCTATCATCCACATTAACTTTGGAAAAGGCCTCTCATCACTCCAGCTTGTGTCCCAGGGTACTCAGATTGACTGACCGACTCAAATACTCTTACGCCTATGCAGCAAAATTTGCTTCATTCTTGAAAAGCTAATTTAAACGTGATGGTGAATAAGAACAGTGTAGAGATGAATTGTCAAAGCGTTTTGCCCTCTTTAAAATGATTAAACTTGACATACTAACATAATCTCCTAGGAAATAATAATTATTTAGTTACTGAGTGTTGAGGCATTCTCAGTGAGGCATGCCGTCTGGATTCTTTCACGTGGTTCTGGCACCTGGAGAATGTATTTTTTATTATTATTAGAAAATGTAATGCTAAGCTAGAGAAGATGAAAAAGGGCTCCCTGAGAATGACAGCATCTATTCACAGAATCCCATATGGTTTATTCATATACAAGAAACTATAAAGAATAAACCTCTGATTCAGTCTCCACTAATGAAGTAGAAATAACCTTTCACTCACTTAGGTAAGAATAGCCTTTAGCCCCTCTAGATTGTTTTCCAGATGTTTCATGTGGTTTTTCTCTGTTTTACACAGGCTGAGATATGCATTACTTTCTTTAAGGTCATATGACAATCACAGAGCTGCAAGTCTGACACCATTCTCTGTCTGCACTCTCTCTGATGGGCTTTCCTTTAAGATAGGGTTTTGAGTCTCTGCTTCAGAATAATGGGAGGCACACCCCAGATCCCCTCTGGCTTGGTGGGAAGAATCGTTTTCTTCCAGGAGTTTGAGACTGGCACAGACATGTATCTGTCATAATACTTTGTGAGTAGCAATGGAAACTGACACTTAGAGAGCACGCTACCCAACAGAAGTCCATGCACCCATTACAAGCACCCGTGGCTCACTTGCCAAGACAAGTCATGTTCAAGTCCATGAAACAAACCTTTGTAACAAGTGTTTTAAAACTGAAATCTTACAAAGTATATTCTCTGATCATAAGGGAATCAAACTAGAAATCAATAACAGAAGAATCTCCAAATGCTTAGAAATTAAACCGCATCCATGTAAATATAAAGAAAGTCTCAAAGAAAAATTTAAAACTACATAGAACTCAATGAATACAAAAAATATAGAAATATATGCAAGATACAGCTAAAATCATGTAAATAGGGAAATTTATAGCAAATGTGTACATTGGAAAACATCTCAAATCAATGATCTAAGTTCTTACCTCAAGAAACTAGAAAATAAGAGGAAAAATAAACCCAAAATATGCAGAAGGAAGGTAATAATAAAGATACAAGTAGAAATGAGTGAAATTAAAAACAAGGAAACAATGGATAAAGTTAACATAAAAAGTCCTTTCTTTGATACAATCAATATTTTGTGAGAAATGTCATTAAGCCTTCCTACAGTAGATGAGCTGTAGTTCACAGATGTCCATAATTTTGCTCTATGCTTTTCATGACTTGGAATGTATTTTACCAACTAGTGTGCTGAAAAAGTTATGAATTTGCATTATCACCTACAACATATAGATTGTCAGTTTGCTGTGCATGGTGGCTCATGCCTGTAATCCCAGCACTTTGGGAGACAGAGGAAAGAGGATTACCTGAGCTCAGGGGTTCGAGACCAGCCTGGGCAACATGGCAATAAACAAATAAAAAATTTTTAAAAAGTGAATTAGCCAGGCATGGTGGCGCATGCCTGTAGTTAGAGTTACTTGGAAAACTGAGGCAGAAGGATCGCCTGAGCCCAGCAGGTCAAGCATGCCACTGCATTTCAGCCTGGGCAACAGAGTGAGACTCTAACTCAAAAAGAAAAAAAAGATTGTCAGTTTTACCTTACCCTTCTTAATGCCGAAAAATGAATTTTTTAAAAAATTAATGATCTAGTAGGAAAAAATTAACCCATTGGATAATCTCTCTATTAATTCAAATAATGGAATAACTTTAAAAATAATCTGGCATATTTCTGAATTACACCCTTAAATCTTCTGAGCACTTCTAAAAATGTGTTTGTAAACATTTCTCCAGAAATAAATCTTGAAATGATCTTCTAAAGAAATTGGTGTCTGTATTAGAATTTTTTTTCAAATTTACTTATTTTTTCAAAAATGATACAGCCGGGCACAGTGGCTCAAACCTGTAATCCCGGCACTTTGGGAGGCCAAGGCGAGAGGATTATCTGAGCTCAGGGGTTTGAGCCCAGTCTTGGCAACATGGCGATACCTTGTCTCTACCATAAATCAAAAAAAAAAAAAAAGTGAATTAGCCAGGCATGGTGGTGTGTGCCTGTAGTTAGAGTTACTTAGAAGGCTGAGGCAAAAGGATTGCCTGAGCCCAGCAGGTCGAGGTCACGGTGGCCATGAGCATGCCACTGTACTCCAGTCTAGCAGAAAGTGTGAGACTCAAAGTCAAAAAAATAAGACATAAAATTGTATACAACATGATGTTTTAAAGTGTATACAAATTGTGGAATGTTAAATCTAGATAATTAACAAATGCATTGCCTCACATAGTTATCATATTTGTGGTGCGACCACATCCTCTCTCAAGAACACACTATACTGTAATGAACATTTGTATACCTAACCCTGAATTGTCCTGCACATCTTTATTTTTAAAAAAAATTTTTTTTTAAAAGAATACACTATACCATCAATGGTGGTACTGAAGGCTGCATTGGTTGGGGGGGGGAGGCAGGGATTGGAGAGATGTTAGTCAATAAATTCATACTTATAGTTAGATAGGAAGAATAAGTCCAAGAGATCTACGGTACTGCATGGTGACTATAGTTAATGATGATTTATTGTATTTTTATCTTAGTTGTCTATTACTGTGTAACAAATTACCACAAGCTTAGCTTAAAACAGCACTTATTTATTATTATCTCACAGTCATGGGTCAGAACGTCAGACAGTTTAGCTGGGTCCTCTTCTCTGCCTCTCACAAAACTGACACCTTGATAGGTGACAGCCGGGCTTGTGGTACCATAGGCACACATTGTGTGCCTTGCAGGTTTCCTCACAGGTTGTTGACATAATTCTGTTTCTGGCAGTTGTAGGGCTTGTGATAGCTTGCTGCTTTAATGCCCTTAGGAAAGCCCTCAGGGAAGTCTGAAGTCCTTTTTGAAGGGGCTCACCTGATTAGGACAGGCCCACCTTGGATAATCTCTCAATTAATTCAAAGTCAAACTGATTAACAATCTTAATGACATCTGCAAAGCTCCCTCACCATTGTCATATAACATGATCTAATCTTGAGAATGACATCCATCGAATTCACAGATCCCACCCACCTTAGAGGGAGGAGAGCCACACAGGAATCTTGGGTGCCATCCTAGAATTCTGCCTACCACAATGTCATAGTTTCCTGACCAGTATGTGATTTGCTATAAAGAAACCCTGGATGCCTACACCATTCACAGTTTTCTACCTACCCTACCTGCCACAATCTTGGCTTTTATAACTCGGGAGCTTACAATCTGGAGCCACCAACTTGTAATACATAAGTGAAATCATTGCCATTTAATGCCATTGTGTATGTGAAAGCTCTTCATAAATTCTAAAGAAAAAAATAAATGTGCATGGTATTATAGTCATTTTATCAAGCTGACAGAGAAAACTATTTAGAGAGACAAAGTTTCTGGGAGCAATCTGGATAATCCACAAATACAAAGTTTATAAAAAATGACATACCTTCATAAATAAATATCTAAATTGACTGTTTTTTAAAATAACTGTAAAAAGATTTTCCAGAAAAATATGTCAGATGATTTTCTTGCTTGTAGAGATATTTATAAAAATGTGATAGGCCAATAATGATCATTAACTGTACCAGATTTTAATCAAAAATTATCTAGAAACCGCTTATATTAACCTCATTCTGCATTGACTATTTTAGTACGAAAAAGATTAGAAAAAGTCTGCTTACTTCATTCTAAGGATGCTGATTGTAAATACTAAAATCACTTTGTTTTTCCTTAAGGGAAATCCCAAAACTATCTCCGAGAAGCCAGACTGAAAATCATCAGTAACGACGTGTGCAAGCAACCACAGGTGTATGGCAACGACATAAAATTTGGAATGTTTTGTGCTGGATATCTGGAAGGAATTTATGATGCCTGCAGGGTAGGTTGAAGAGGTTATTTTGATATAACTAACTCAAAATTTTTTATCTGACCCAGGAAATAGTCTATGTGGTTTAAATTGATAGAAAATGTAGCTATCGTGTCAGCTCAAAGAAGTTCTAAATGCAAATTTCACAGCACAAGCATATTTTTAAATATGTCTTATTAAGCAAAATGAAATAAGCGTTTCTCTGATGTTATCAAATAAACAAACTAACCAACAAAATTAAACTTTCTTAATAATCAGAAGTCCAAAAGTTAATAAAACAAGAGTTTCTTTTCTCCAAGGGCTCATTTTCTGAAAAGGAAATAATGCTAAACCATGAAGTGTGTTGTGATGTTATGAATGATACAATGGATGGCAAGTGTTTTTTCCTTGAAGGGAAAATTTTTGGAACGAGTATCAGATGAGATTTCAATAAGGCCTGAAGAAGACATAACTCTGACTCAATTTCAGAATAAGAAAAGAATATTGTAGAAAAGAAAAAGAGCTTAGTCAGAATTAGTGTGAAATGACAGTTCATATTTGAGGGAATCTCAAGTAATGTCATGTCTTCTCATAAGGACCATGAGAGGTGAGAAAACAAGTTGACAATGAGAAGGTGGATGAGGCCATGTTGTGAGTCTCCAGCATGTATATTTTCCAGCAAAGGAATGAGTGTTTCTTCTTAGAGGCACTTGCTTTTTAACCTGAGATACTTAAAAACTCCAAGGAGGCAACTCTGTGTGGTGAAATGATGGAATGATATTGATGCCAAGTGGCAGAAAGCTCTGCCCAGAGTCCACAAATTGCACAACATGGGCACCTCTATCAGAAAAGGAGCAAGGAGTTTTGCAACATTGAGGTCCACAGCTGGCCTCCATTGCCAAGAATACAAAGGGAGGCAGCCACATTCAGGGGCTCCAGAGAGAGATCCATGCCATGGAAAACAAGTGGAAGGTGGCAGTGGGAGTCTTGGAGCATTGAGGAGAGGGGATCCAGGCAAACAGGGATACGCTTCAGGAGGGGCTGGGGGCGGGGAGGGGGCGGTCACTGGATTGGGGAGCTGCGGTAAGATTGCTGCCTGACTGTGCAAGCGAGTAACGAGCTCCCGTAATCGAAAAACTGGAGAAATTATCAGGGAAGTGATTCAGGCACGAGGATCCAAAACAGGAATGCAGTGGTTGTCATCGGGGTACACGGTGAGGGGCTCCGTCTGTCCCATAAAACAGGAATCCCATAAAGCATCAGCTTGTTTTCTCAAACTTATCAAATAATGATCTAGAACACAATAAATCCTCTCCCCTGTATACAAGATTGGTCCCAAAGCCTTTGGGAGGAAAGGAGAAGGTGGGAGGGAGAGTGAAAGGGAGTGAGAGAGTGCTGCGGCTTGTGTGGCTGCCTTGAGGGTCCCAAGAGAGAACCGGAGAGATTAAGAATGGGAGAGATTAAGAACTACAGACACAAAGAAAAGCTGAGGCCAGGTGGGACACTTTCCTCTGATGGAGGAGAAGTGGCCCCAAACTAGCTCAGCATGTTTATTTTATGATCGAGTACAAAGAAAGTTGGAAGGGATTCAAGGTCTGTGAGGGAGCTGTAGGGGAATGTTGTTGCTACCTAAAGGTGACCTGTTCCGTGGTCATCTTGTTGTAGCTAAGGCTTTATCTGTACTATGTGCACCTGGATGTGTGGGCATCTGAGACACCGTTCAGTGTAGCAGGCTGTATTCCCTGCCTTTGGCTAAGATGCAGAGCTACCAAGTGCCTATGTGCTTAGGGCCATTAAGGGAGACCTTGCCTTTGCTTGGGGCCTTTACTCAAGGCCTGCTACAGTGACAGTGCTCCTCTGTTCCCCACATCACATCCACTCCCGACAAGAGAGGCCCTATTTTTTCTATGGGGGGGTCTAGCCAGGCGAGACACAAACACAAATGACAAAAGGACCAGAATTACTGATATGAAAGCCAGAAATGAAAGGCTGTGACAATTCAATCCGGATTTGTGATTCCACTGTTGTTTCTAGTTCAGTCAAGAGTTTACAAATAGAAGGATCCCTAGTTGTTACCACCATACCAGCAGCTGCACCCCTGCTCTCTCACAAAGGCATTTGAAATCATGCCAGAAAATGGTAGGTGAGGGTTGGCAAAGTTTTTTCTGGAGGACCTATGATTTAAATTCAGGTCATTGGGAACTTGTTGTATAGGATAATTAGTCCAGAATTGTCCCTGGTCATTGTTCCATTCATTCTACGTCTCTTCATGTATTCATTTTAAGAAAAAAATGAATGAAAGAAATGTTTGAGTGGTTTCCTATAAGCCACACACCTTGCAGGTACTAGAGACACACACTGTCTGATGGACCAGATGAATAGAAAAATTATACCAGTGAAAGAAAGACCACTGAATAAAGAAAGCTTGGAAGGACAAGGTTGTGGTTTTATGAGTATGTATGAGAAATGAACATGACTAGCAGGGGTGGAGCTTAGGGGTCAACAGAGTTGAGTGAGTATAGTGAAGAGTGGGAGTTAACTGAGAAGATGGCAAGTGATGATGGGGGCAGGAGAACTCTAGGAACTGAAAGACAATCCTGTGATGGAACACAGGATACAGGACGCATGGGGCCCAAAGGTACAGGATGAGGCAGGAGGGCTGGTTTGAAGGCAGACTGGGGGCCTTGTAAGCTACCTTAAGTATTTTGTCTTTCCCCCTGAGGGCAATGGAAAGTCACTAAAAAGTTTTAATCAAGATTTATATTAAATTGGCTCATGGGTGTAAAGCTCCCAAAACACTGCCTGACTCTTCCCAAGTACTGTGTAAGTGTATATTAAATTGAGAGTGTGGTGCAATCAGAATAGTGTGAAAATCATTCTGGTCAAAGTAAGGAAAAAACTTGGCAAAGGGCCACAGTGGATCAGTCAGTATGCACTGCAAAAATCTAGGTGAAATGTGGCAATCTGGACTAAGAAGCTGGCATAGAGACTAAGATGGAGTGTTTAGAGGTCAACTTGGCAGATGAAGTGGTGAATTTCGTATGGTTGGGAAGAGGGGGAAGGCAAAACATGGTATCTAAATTTCTGGCTCAGAAATAAAATAATTGTTTTGAGCAACTGTAGGGGGTTGTATTAGGGAGAAAGATCAAATATAAGCTAGGGAGAGAGCAGGGGTCCAGTGTCAGCCACTGGAAGTTTGAGGTGCTTTATGGGCAGCATGTAAGGACACTGCTGGACCTCTACCCACACCATTCCCTCACCCAGAATGCCATCTGTCATCCTGCCTACTTGCAGTCCAAGTTTTAGCTTAATTTCTTTTTTGTGAAAGCTTCTAAGCCTGTCCCTGCTATATCTCCTGCCTCTGTCCTCTCGTGTTCTTTTTTTTTTTTTTTTGAGTCAGTCTCACTCTGTTGCCCAGGCTGGAGGGCAGTGGCACGCTCACGGCCACCTCCGCCTCCACCTGCTGGGTTCAGGCAATCCTTCTGCCTCAGCCTTCCAAGGAGCTAGAACTGCAGGCATGCGCCATCACACCCGGCTAATTTTTTTATTTATTGTACAGATGAGGTCTCGCCAAGTTGTCCAGGCTGATCATGAACTCATGGGCTCAGGCAATTCTCTCACCTCGACCTTTCAAAGTGCTGGGATTATAGGCACGAGCCAACACGCCTGGTCTCCCTTGTGTTATTAGCTGAGCCCTTCACTTGACCACAGGGCTACTTGCTGTCTCTTCAAATAGAGAGTAAGGACCTCGGAGGCTTTTTGCTCACTGGATTTTTCTTGGGTGATTGATTACTTAATGAAGAGAAAATGGGAATAAGTGGAAAGAAAGAGAGACAGGAAAAGCAATAGTTTTTGAGCAGCCATCTCTCTAATTGAAAAGTATCCAACAGCTAGCCTGCAACAGAATGAATAGGGGCACTTGTTGAAAATGCAGGTCCTGGCCAGGAGCAGTGCCTTACACCTGTAATCCCAGCATTTTGGGAAGTGGAGGTAAGAGGATTACCCGAGCCCAGGGGTTCGAAACCAGCCTGGGCAACTTGGCAAGACCTCCTCTCTACAATAAATCGAAAAATTAGCCAGGTGTGGTGGCACACACCTGTAGTTCCAGCTACTTGGAAGGTTAAGTCAGAAGGTTCTCCTGAGCCCAGCAGGTAGAGGCTGCAGTGACTGTGAGCGTGACACTGTGCTCCAGCCTGGGCTACAGAGTAAGACTCTGACTCAGAAAAAAAGAAAGAAAGAAAATGCAGATCTTGGAACCCACCCTGGGCCTGCAGTATCTTTAGAGGTGAGCATTAGAGAACTGCTTGTAAGAAACTTCCCATGTGATTTTCATTCTCAGTGAAGTTTGAGAAACACTGCTAAACTTATGTCAGTGAAAAATCCCAAGATGCAGATGGGACTGTAACCATCTTTTCTCATCTGCAGATCACCCAATGCATTTTTTTTTTTTTTTGAGTTGGAGTCTCACTCTGTCGCCCAGACTGGAATGCAGTGGCCGCTCCCAGTCACCGCAGCCTCGACCTGCTGGGCTCCGGCGATCCTTCCACCTCATCCTTCCAAGTAGCTGGAACTACAGGCGCGCGCTACCACACCCGGCTAATTTTTTTTATTTATTGTAGAGATGAGGTCTTGCCAAGTTGCCCAGGCGGGTCTCGAACACGTGGGCTCAGGCAATCCACTCACCTCAGCCTCCCAAAGCGTGGGATTACAGGCTGAGCCACCGAGCCCGGCTTTTTTTTTTTTTTTTAATGCTCTGTATGGGATTTTGAATAATTTTACCTCTCTTTCCTTATCTTTCATATTGTATAGAATGTTGCTTGTTAGATGTAATACATACAACATACATATTATTTCAGTTAATATTCATTTGAAGGGGATTTTTTTTTTTTTTGAGTTGGGATCTCATTCTGTCACTTAGGCTAGAGTGCAGTGGCACAATCACATCTCATCACAGCCTGGACTCAGATGATCTTCCCACCTCAGTCTCCTGGGACTACAGGTGCATAGCACCATGCCCAGCTAATTTGCTTTTGTTTTGTTTATTTTGGGGGCTTGTTTGTTTGTTTGTAGAGATGAGGTCTAACTATGCTGCCTAGACTTGTCTTGAACTCCTAGACTTAAGGAATCCTCTCACCCTGGCCTCCCAAAGTACTGGAATTATAGGTGTGAGCCACCATGCCCGTCTTTGAGGGTTTTTCAAACCCTCTAGTTTCTAACTAAAGAAAATGGAGATATTATAATCCTGGTTTTTTTAAAGATAATCTAATTGGCAGCACGTCTACTGAAAAACTCTATTAAACAGCACTCTGAGAGGAGAAAGATGATCATTCAGGAATGTCAAGAAACCATGCTGCTGTTAGAAGACACTTTTAAAAAAATCAGTTTCCGGAGCATAAACCAGGTCCATAGGGGTCTCAAAAAATGTTCAGGTACAGTGCAGTAATCATGGGTGTTCATGATGAAAGCTCATAGGAACAATGGAATTGGTAAAGAAAGATTGAATTATGTTTGGCATTGCATAGCTCTCAGGTGGATTTTAGTGTGTTCTCATTTTGATACTGGACAAGGAGTCAGAATTCTTGTCTTCTTTTCTCTATTCCACCATCACCTTAGTTATGATTTTTTTTTATTAATCAGATGTTCTAGGTTTCTTCTTTACCCATCTTTAACATGTGTAGATTGAAACATCTGACTTTGCATGGAAATTTTATGTTCAGACTCATCCCTGCTCTTCCCCAAAGCTCATGAAAATTACCATAAAAGATGATAAAAGTATAACACTCATTTTTTTTTAACAGTTGTAGGGTACAAGTGGGGATTTACTACATAAGAAGGTTGCATGCAGGTGGAGTTTGGTCCTCTCGCTGGCCCTCTCTTTCCCTACAGCGGACCGGGTGCCCAGTGTGATGCCACGTGCTCCCTCCCTCCTCTCCTCCTTCCTCTCCTAGCAGCGCCCACCCTTGTGCTAGTGTCGTCAGTGATCAGCAGTCACTTATGACATAGCACTCATTTTTTAAAAAGGTTTGGTATCATCTGCAAAACATACTTTTTCCACATACCTACAAATTTCACTTAATGGTTTTTTTAAGGTATTAATCAATGAAAACAAAAAGAGAGAAAGATGAAAAAATATCCCAATGTAATTTTTTTTTTGAGAAATCAGGACTTATTGAGAGGACAGGAAAGCTCGCACAGTGGAAGGGGACCCAAAGGGGTTGCCTCCAACACAATTTTTAAAGACAAAGAAAAGGTGGAGGAGTTTTCACTGACTTAGCAGAGGAAGGGTTAAAACATAAATGTCTTAGATAAAGAGGGTTTGTGAAATGCTAATTTTAAGTAAAGACTGACATTTTGA
Organism: Tarsius wallacei; assembly: GCA_963574415.1. Lineage (NCBI taxonomy): Eukaryota > Metazoa > Chordata > Mammalia > Primates > Tarsiidae > Tarsius > Tarsius wallacei. The sequence continues at coordinate 8,112 of CAUYQG010054390.1, read as the reverse complement.
AAAATAAGGTAATCTGACATTTGAGGTCAGACACGAACTAGAAAATGGGTAGGGGGGTGGTTAAAGACGTCTCAGAGAGTACCTCCCCCCCTCCACCAATCCTCTCTATACTAAGGAACCTGGTGACCACTGCCTTTACTTTCCCCAGCTTCACCCCTCCCTCCAAACATGTAAACTTCACAGACAGGAAGTGTATTCTCTATAGCAGGCCCTTTGGGTTTGGTGACACCAGACATAGTAGAGAGCATAGGGGCGTATGTGAAAGCAGTCCTCGCCATGTTCCCATGTTTTGCCCAAAATGCTGCTATCAGGTGTATATTACTCCTCCAACTTTTTCACAGTGCAAGAGATTGCAGGATTCTTCTCTAGAAAAGCCCACAGTCTAGAGAAAAAAAAATCTCCATATACTGATATTTGAAAGGCCCTTACCAGAATGAAGAGCACCAGCCAAGAAGCCCTCCTACCTCTGAGTCTTAGTCCATTTTGTGCTAACATGAAGTAACACATGAAGAACAGAGATTTATTTCTTACAGTTCTGGAGGCTAGACAGTTCGAGATCAAGGACCCTCATTTTCATCATCCCATGGAGAAAGGTAGAAGGACAAAGAGAGTACACGAGGGGGATGGAGGGAAAGACAGAAAGCCAAATTCATCCTTTTATCAGGAACCCACTCCTGTGATAACTAATCCACTCCCACAACAGTGTAATTAGTTCATTCATAAGAGCAGAACCCTCATGACCTAATCACTTTTTAAAGGTCCCACCTCTCAACATAGTCATATTGGGAATTAATTTTCCAACACATTAACTTTGGGGGAACCATTCAGACCATGGCAGCATCCAACACACAAGCACAGAGCTTTCAATCTGGTTTCTAGCACCTTCCTCTAGACCCAAAGATCAAGAATCGATTCTGGGAATGTAGCAATAATATCATCGTAATTTTTAAAATCCAGTGGAAGGATTGGAAGATAAAATCAAGGAAATCTCTGCAAAAGAGCAAAATGACAAAGAGAAGGAAAATAACAAGAACAGTTAAGAAAAGTAGAGGATCAAATAAATAGGAGCTCTAAAACCAGAAAACTAACAAGTTATCTGATGCCCTTGAACGTTAGTAACAATTATTGTTAGATATTGGTAAATCTTTTGGAGCATTCAAGATTTGCCACAGATATATAGCAAACTAGTCAAATTTTAAAAAGAGTATGTTACTAATTCTAGGAAGCAAAGTCTGCCGAAGAAAGGCAACATAATCAAGATATGTGACTTGACTCATTGGTGAATAGCATTTACAAGATAATATTAATGTAAGCATTAGCTGTTAGATTAACCAAAAATAAAGATGCTATAATATAAAGATGTGATGAGGGAAAATTGCCAAGAGTTTATAATAGAGCTAAATTCCTACCTACATAACATATCATCAATATATACAGCAATTAAAATAATTACTTAGTGATAAAGAGTTAGATACTGTAAGAAATCATTGGCCAGGCACAGTGGCTTACACCTGTAATCCCAGCACTTTAGGAGACTGAAGTGGGAGGATGGCTTGAGATCAGGAGTCGGTGACTAGCCTGGGCAGCATAGCGAGACTCTGTCCCTAAAAAAAAAAAAAAAAAAGAAAAGAAAAAAAAGAAATTATTAAATAAGTGGTTATCTCTGGGGAACTGACTGGACAAGGAAAAGTGGGACATGTGATTGCTTTTTAAGCTTTTAAGTCTCTTTATATTCTTTTCCTTTTTTTAACTAATAGCTTTTACTCTATCAAAAATAAAATTTAATTTGAAATTCATGCTTCAATTAATTATTGTATTTGGTTATCTATACATATACTGTCTAGTAATAAATATGCAGCTCATCAAAATGTCTTTACAAATAAGCTTTAAGTTTTGCTAATTATCTTTCTCTTTTCTTTCGTTTTTTATCTTCAGGGTGATTCTGGGGGACCTTTAGCTGTGAAGGACCAAAAAGATACCTGGTATCTCATGGGAATTGTGAGCTGGGGAGATAACTGTGGTCAAAAGAACAAACCTGGAGTCTACACACAAGTGACTTATTACCGAAAGTGGATTGCTTCAAAAACAGGCCTCTAATTCATTGTAAAAGATAAACAGAGAGTTGTATGCAGGTCATACACACACAATGATTCAAATATTCAGTGGTATAGTACAATGAAGTAAGATTAAATGACTGGAACTGGCAACATGAGACACATAACATGATTGATTTTAGAATCACTTTAATCAACTAATAATCTTAACCCATTTATAAGGGACCTTTATTTGTAAAGTTTAATCTGCCTTGAAACATATAACAGAGATACTTAGCTCTTTAAATCATGAACATTGGATTGTAAATGAGACTCAATACAAATTTTTGAAGATAGTCTGTAAGATTTTGAGTGTCCTTGTCAGGGATGTTTTCTTAAGTGAGAACATTTTTTAACTTTCAGAGAGTTTGGGAAACCTTTATATAATTTCCTTTCATTCCTCCAAAGCTCAAAAACATTTTTCTTCTATAAAAAACTCATCCAGGTTTTTCAAAGAGATTTTTCACCATAGGAAATAAATTTGCTACTTCTAAAACCCATTTGAGGGACATTCATAAAATAAAGTCATATGTAGGAGATAAAGCCTGGGGGTAAATCCGGCTAGAAATTTTCTAACCTTTTTTTAGTTGTGAAATTTCTTTAATTTTTTTGGTGATTTTTTTTTTTAACACACACACACACACACATCATACAGAAGTTTCTACCTTACAGACATACCCGAGAAATTTTGATTAATGAATGATATAGATAGTAACTCGTTAATCAAAAAATGTATTTTTGTTGTGAAAATTTGGGGAAAGGTGATGGTAACTTAATAAATTGCCCCAAAACACAGGCACAAGAATTTGGCATTTCATCAATGCACTTACATATTTTGATCACCAGGGAGAAATTTTGTATATTATGATTGTAAGGTTAAATTCTATTGTAAAAGCAAAATATTATTATTGCAAGGTTAAATATTATTGTAAAGATAGACTAATATCTTTAAGTATCAAATAACATTGTCTTCATAGAAAGAAAAATGCTATTCCCTCGTATTGCTACAGCTAATTATCCCCTAAGCCCTGTGACAGTGGCCTATCACAATCATGAAATCCTAGTTGTAAAAAGAAATTTAGGGCGGGCTCGGTGGCTCAGCCTGTAATCCCGCGCTTTGGGAGGCCGAGGTGAGTGGATTGCCTGAGGCCGCGGGTTCGAGACCCACCTGGGCAACTTGGCAAGACCTCATCTCTACAATTAATCAAAAAAATCAGCCGGGCGTAGTAGCGCACGCCTGTAATTCCAGCTACTCGGAAGGCTGAGGCGGAAGGATTGCCGGAGCCCAGCAGGTCGAGGCTGCGATGGCCGGGAGCGGCCACTGCACTCCAGTCTGGGCGACAGAGTGAGAATCCAACTCAAAAAAAAGAAAAACAAATTTAGAAATAAATATAAATTTTGAGCACCCACCACACAGAACACATGAAAAAAATGGTCTGAGAGAAAAAACACGCTTTCTAAGTAAAATGTCTCATGAAACCTTTAGAAGACCGAAGCTTACATATTTTGTAATACAATTACATAAAGGCTTAGTGGAAGGGATTACTCTGGCAATGCCCATGAAGATGAGGGTTTGCAGACTGGAAAAACATTTACTCATGTAGTCCAAATATAAGACAAACCATTAGAACAATAGACCAGTTTTACAGCAATTTTCTCCATGTGCTACTGAGAAGGCATGGAAATAATACAGAAATAATCTAAAAGAGATTTGCAATTCATTTACAAAAATCTTAAGTCATCATCTACTATCACAGAATCTTAAAGTTTAGAAGAAATTGCATATCTTATTGGCCAACACCCTTATGTTATGGTTAAGAGAACTGAAGCCAAAAAACATAAATGACTTGATTTAGCTAGAGATAATTTGCATCCTTAATAGGCCTAAAATCCAGATATCAATTTCACATTCCCTTTTTCTTACTGTCTTTATTATTGCCTACGCTTATTGAATCATAGTTCTATACAAATTTTCAGTGAGCACTACGGGATTTGTTTTAAATTAGGAAATTCTTAAGAATTTTAGATAATGAGATTCATTTAGGCAGCTGGCTGCCAATTCTCTGAACTCACTTCAAGACAAAAGTTGCTTCTTCATATATAAGACTATATAGGCATATAAATTATTCTATACTATGGTGGTAAAATATAATTCTGACTTTTAATGTTAAAATTCAGGAAATGATCTTAGAATTGTAAACTTTGTATTTCTAAACTGTTTTATGCAGCATTTCATTTTGCATCACATGTAAGCAAATATTGATATATCATTTTAAATCTAATAAAGTTGGTGATCAGAGCATTCTACAAACATTATCACTGAGTTTGTGTTAGACTGACAGCATGAATCTTTTGACTGTTGTTTAAGAATCACATTTCTTTTAAATAACTAACTTGGGTCTCTCTGAAATAGAGTTCTCAGCCTTGGTGCTGTTGACATTTTCGTCTGAATAATTTTTTTTGTAAGGTGTGGTCTTGCTCATTGTACAATATTTAGCATCATCCCACTAGATGTCTGTAGCAAATTATGAAAACCAAAAATATTTTTATAAACATTGGCACATAGCTCCTAACTATAAAATTGTCCCCTGTTGAGAACCACTATTCTAAAGTCATTTCATCATTTTTAGAAATGTGAGCGACTCCTCAAAATTATTACATTGAATATCCAAAAACTGTAGCTTACTGATCAAGATGAACATTCACGACCATGTTCCTAAGAGAAATAGTAGATTACATGACTGGTGATTCTTCAGTGAATGGCCATTTCAAATAGCTAGAAAATGTGCTCAGAGAATTTCTCTCATGCTTCTGCCTAAGCTATAGTCAGAGAGTACCATTAAATTTTGCCACGCAGATAGCATTTTGTGAAAAACATCCTCTAGCAGAGTTTCTCTTCCTTGACTACAATCCCCATTAAGAAATACATTTTACATAACAGCTCCATATCCATGCAATGGAATGCATACACAAATTGAAATAGAAGTTTCATAAAACAGTGTTTATTCTTACAAAGTACAAAATAGTCTAATGTTTTCTATTTTATTCTACTCTATCCTATTCAATTCTATTCTACTTTTTTAAAAAATGCTTGTTCTACCAACTAAACAGTCTAATGGATCATGACTTACAATGCCTATAAAACATTCTGGAATAATCATTCATCCTTATTAGCATTCATTTGTTATTATCTCATCTTCTCGTACTACTCTCATCACTTTCAACCTCTCCCTATTATATTCAAAATACAACTGCAAGCCTGGCACGGTGTCTCATACCTGTAATCCCAGCACTTTGGGAAGCCGAGGCGAGAGGATTGTCTGGGTCCAGAGATTCGAGACCTCATCTCTACAGTAAATAAAAAAATTAGCCATGCATGGTGGTGTGCACCTGTAATTCCAGCTACTTGGAAGACTGAGGCAGAAGAACCGCCTGAACCCAGCAGGTCGAGGCTTTCAGTGGCCGTGAGCGTGCCATTGCACTGCAGCCTGGGTAACAGAGTAAGACTCCGACTCAAAAAAAAAAAAAAAGACAAAATGCAATTACAGTCAGATTATAATGCTGCCCGGTAATTTTGTTTCCATGCTCCCAAATCCTACTTTATTTCCCATTTTCCTGAAAAGTAAAGCCTAAGTCCATGTCACCAAAGTACTTTACAATATGTCAACAACCCATAGCATGTTTCTTTTGCTTTTTCTCAGTGCTCTGTAACGCTGGATGTCACTCTCTATTTCTTGAACACATCCTCCCCTTTGGTCACCCAGTACTCTTCACGCTACAAGTTCAAGCTCAAATATCACCGCTGCCGAGAATGCTTTTCTTCTTATCCCAGACAAAATTACTCTTCATCCAAGCCTCCTTGAACTTTCTTGTTCCTCCTCTAAAGCACTTCTGCTACTTTACTGTGTATTATGGTTTTTATGTGCATGCATTATCTCTGGAAATATTATTAAATTCTAGCCAGATATGAGGTATGGTGACACACCTCTGTAATCCCAGCACTTTGGAAGGCTGAGATGGGAAGATAACTTGAGGTCAGGAGTTCAGGACCAGCCTGGGCAAAATAGCGAAACTCCATCTCTACAAAATTTTTTTTCAAATTAGTTTGGTGTGGTGGTGTATGCCTGTAATCTCAGCTGCTCAAGAGGCTGAGTTGGGATGCTCACTTGAACCCAGGAGTGTGAGGTGGCAAAGAACTATGATAGCGCCACTGCACTTCAACAGGCGTGACAGAGCAAGACCCTGTATCAAAACAAACAAAAGGCTGTGGTGATACAGGGAAAAAAGAAAAATATTTTTAAAAATAATCTTAAATTCCATTAGGCTAAGAGACTGCTTTATTCATTTTCGTATCCTCCACAGTTTTTAGAACAATCTTTTGTATATATTGTGTGTTAGATAAATGTTTGATGAAAGAATAAATTCACAGAGCCAAGTATGATGCTTATGCGATCGAGAGACTTCAGTTCATAGTTGTCAGCTGCTTCCCCCACATCACTTTCCTTCACTCTGCTCTCTAACTGGGATGGTCCCACTTTTCCTATTCTTAAGTGTTCCTTAAAATCTCGTTTCTCCACCTATACCAGAAGGCAAATACAGGCAGGCCCTTCACGCATGACAGTCACCTCGCGAGAGACCCTCTAACTCAAAAGGAGCATATTTAAATAAGCACATAGCCCTGCTCGGTGGCTCAGCCTGTAATCCCGTGCCTTTGGGAGGCCGAGGTGAATGGATTGCCTGAGCCCGCGGGTTCGAGACCCGCCTGGGCAAGCGAGACCTCATCTCTACAATAAATCAAAAAAAAATTAGCCGGGTGTGGTAGCGCGCGCCTGTAGTTCCAGCTACTCGGAAGGCTGAGGCGGAAGGATCGCCAGAGCCCAGTAGGTCGAGGCTGCAGTGGCTGGGAGCGGCCACTGCACTCCAGTCTGGGCGACAGAGTGTGAGACTCCAACTCAAAAAATAAAATAAAATAAAATAAAAATAATAAAAATAAAAATTAGCGGGATGTGGTGGTGCATACCTGTAGTTCAGCTACTCGGGAGGCTGAGGCAGAAGGATAACTTAAGCCCAGGAGGTCAAGCTGCAGTGAGCCGTGATTGTGCAACTGCACTCTGGCCTGGGTAGCAGAGTGAGACCCCCCCCCCAGCTAAAAATAAAAAAGGTACCCATAAGCTGCTGCAGACGTTGACACACATCTCATATATGAGCACACAGGGCAGATACTAGAAAGATGTCAGGTAAAAGATGCACCCAGAATAGGGGACAGCCCAAACTCAGGAAGACATTGTGCCCAAGTGTTCTGTTCTCCACCCGGCCTGAGTCCTGGATGGAAACCAGTGAGCCTGCCAAGCTATGCCAGAATGCCAGGTCTTTCCCTGAATAAGAACTTAAATAAACTCCAGGGCCCCGCCTGGTGCCGACAGGGAGACAGACCGCTCAGCATACCCTCATGAAAAACTCTTGCAGAAAGTGTCTGTGTCTCCTATTCCTTTCCTGGGTCTGATCCAAACTATGACTAAAGTGTCCTCAACAGAGGGCAACTGGGGCTGTTTGGGAATGAGTGGTGGTGGAGGAGTCTCGTTCTTCCTCCAGGAAGGCCTGTACCTTCTGTGCGGACTACTGCAGGCAGAGGGCCGGGCTCCAGGGGCTCGGGAACAAGAGCAGAACTTCACTAACTAGCCTGAGGCGCTCATGGGGACAACCTTCCCTCTCTCCTGCTGAGCTGTGAATTCCCTGCAGAGGTGATCTGTGGCCAAGTTCTATTGGCAGATGTCGCTGCTTGTCTCAAAACACCAACCTCAAGGCCAAGTGTAAAAGGCCTTGGAGAGTAAAAGGGGATTAGGAAGTTGTTGGTCAAAGGATACATAATTTCAGTTAGGATAAATAAATCTAAGAGACGTAAAGTACAAGGTGACTACACAGAGTTAATAACAATGTATTGTAATTGCTAAGAGTCAAATGATTTTAACGTCCAAAAGGTGCCTTCTGTGGGCACAAGCAGTGGGCACCCTAGCCCTCA